>CM054153.1:51090400-51115400 GCA_028751875.1 Rapana venosa | reverse complement strand
CTTTATACTGCACTTCATATCTGCGTGTGCTACCACATGTTTGTTAAGTGTACAGAAGTGTATTATTGTACATGACTGTCACACTGTCACCAGTGTCACAGCATTGGTGTGACAAATTCGAAACAACACAGAACTTCTGTAACCCTACAAAATTTTAATGTTGGTAGTCTCTAAAGTAGTTGTAGTGGTGGCAAAGGGTCACATCACATCACAAAAAGCACAAATTATGGATGTGTGGGTGTGGGGGGGGGGGTGGGGGGTACCTATTGCTCTCACCTGTCGAACCTTGGCAGACGGAGACCTATTTTATTTTCCTTTTTACTAGTTTCGTTATCGGCATATCTGTTCGTTTCTGCCATTGCAGTTTCAAAGCAAAAGTGTGATAATAATGAGAAAACAGTCAAAAGGCATCACACTTTCAGGCGTCTATGCCGCGGACCGGCGAGGAGGTCAAATTTCTCCACAGTCGTGTGTGTAGCACAGGTCAGGAATGTGCCCTGTAGCACATTATTTTCTGGCTCACTCTTCTCCCTAACTGCAGCATTTCCTTCCTCCTCTTCCTCGTAAGCTAATATCGGACTCACTTAACAATTCTCATTCAAATATTTCTACTTCCAAGACAATAACATTCAATTTATCGTCTCGCTAATCAGATAAATCGTCTGCTACTAAAGAATACGCCATTTTTTTCACCACACTGCACCATTGAAAAGTGTTCCGGTCGCTGGCTGTTATTTCTTCCTTCCCTCCCCACTACACGCATGTTAGTGGTCTAAATTTATCACTGGCACCGTCTGACACCCTCCCTGCATTGCCCCACCAATTTTCAGACACACAGTGTGAAAACCACGAGGTCTGTGTGTGATGGAAAAGTACTGCCCACGTGGGCAGCACCAACTGTCGGCTGCGGTCGTATTGGAATCTAGCGGCGGCCTCCTTACTGTCGGCTGCGGCCGGATCGGGGACAAGAGGGTTAAGAGATAGTTAGTTGCACACTTTTAATCTGTGATTTAAGAGATAGTTAGTTGCACAGTTATAATCTGCGAATTAAGAGATAGTTAGTTGCACAGTTTTAATCTGTGATTTAATGTTCTATGAGGTGACAGCCCCGATATGGCCTCTGTGGTCGGCGGGGCTGTAAACAAGACTGGATTGGACCGCTGTCTGAGCGTTCAATGAAGAAGACAAAATTGCTGGTGACAGGCATTCCCTGACTGTCTACATCTCTGCACTGTTCTGTCCTCCAAACAACATAGCTGAGAAGTGAAGCGTCCAGTGTCAGCACTCACCTTGTGGTCGGCCACCTGGATGCCGATGGCGTTGGGGATGATGAGGGCCAGCTTCTCCCGGGTGATGCTGATCACCTTCTCCAGGGGGATTTCCAGCTGTACCCCCAACACACAGTCGCATTACAGTGTTCACAGGCAAAAGGTTTTTCGAAACTATCACCGTAGCTGATTTTCTGCTTCCCATACGCAACATAGTACGCTCCCATGCATTATATACACACAAACATCATAGAAATTTGACTTTCTCTCTTTCTCATACACACACACACACTAAACACACACACATTACACACATAAAAAATTAACTTTGACCTTGACTTTCTCACACACATATACACACATGCGCACAACGCAGCAACACACACACACGCCACATACACATAAACACACACACACACCATAAACATTTGACTTTGACCATGACTTTTTCTCTCTCTTGCTAACACACACATGCACACACACACAACACATGCTCACACACACACTCATACACACACATGCGTGCGTGCGCCCACACACACACACGCACACCCACACACGCAGAAGGTGCCCATACTGACCAGTCTTCCTCGTGCCCTGATCTTGGAGTAGAAGCAGATCCAGTTCTGAGAGACGTACATCACGCCTTGCAGCAGGATGTCCCCTTTGAAGGCACAGGAGTAGGCTGCAAGACACAGCCACAGTGTTTCTTTCTTACCACCACACAGCGGACATGTCACGTACTTAAACCCTTTGACTTGTTACTTTACATATAGATTCAGTGCTGCAAGGAGAAGACAGTGTTTCTTTCTTACTATCACACAGTGGACATGTCATGTACTTAAGCCCTCTGACTTGTTGCTTTACAAAGATTCAGTGCTGCAAGGAGAAGACACACACAGTGTTTCTTTCTTACCACTACACAGTGGACATGTAACGTACTTAAGCCCTCTGACTTGTTGCTTTACAAAGATTCAGTTCTGCAAGGAGAGCCCACACACAGTGTTTCTTTCTTACTATCACACAGCGGACATGTCACGTACTTAAGCCCTCTGACTTGTTGCTTTACAAAGATTCAGTGCTGCAAGGAGAGCCCACACACAGTGTTTCTTTCTTACTACCACACAGTGGACATGTAACGTACTTAAAAGAAGCACTCTGACTTGTTGCTTTACAAAGATTCAGTTCTGCAAGGACAGCGCACAGACAGTGTTTCTTTCTTACCACCACACAGCGGACATGTCACGTACTTAAGCCCTCTGACTTGTTTGCTTTACAAAGATTCAGTGCTGCAAGGACACAGTCACAGGAGTGCAAGAACACAGGAGAAGACACAGTTTTTCTTTCTTACCACCACACAGTGGACATGTCATGTACTTAAGCCCTCTGACTTGTTGCTTTACAAGGTTCAGCGCTATATAAATTTCATACATTATTACATTAGTTATTATTATTATTATTATTATCATAACCATCTTGTGTGTATCTGGATGCGTTGCACACATGTACGTGCATACATACACTCACTCTCTCTCTCATTCTCACTCACACACAGAGTCCTTCGAATGACACTATAAACTGAGGTCCCCTGTGCAAAACCGTGCAGAATATCTTGCCCACAAGTTAAAACCTGTTACACCTTTCGACAGAGTAGGCCATTGTGTGCTGTTGGGAATAAATGACAACGTTAACAAAACTGCACACACACAGGGACTGGATGTAAAAAAAGTACATGAGTGCCTATTTTATTTTCCTGAAAACAAAGAATAAAATAAACACACGCGCGCACACATGTGCACATGCATGCACACATGATATACAGAGAGAGAGAGGAAGATGAATGGAGCCTCAGAGAGAGAGAGAGAGAGAGAAAGAAGAGAGAGAGAGAGAGAGAGAGAGAGAGAGAGAGAGAGAGAGAGAGAGAGAGAGAGAGAGAGAGAGAGGAACACACACACACACACACACACACACACACGCACACACACAGACGGACAAGACTGACTGAACGACTGACTGACAAACAGAGAGTGAGAGACAGTGACAGAGAGGGAGGGAAAGAACGAGAAAGAGAGAACGAGCAAGAGAGAGAGAGAGAGAGACAGACCGCAAGCCAGACAGAAACAAGCAAGACCCTGTTAACAGACAACCGGTAACTACCAACAACACAGTGCCAAACGAAAGGGCAACTCTCCTAAAGAGCAAATCCATTTCAAGGAGTGCTGATCACAAGTGAAATGCTAAGGGGAAAAAAACCAACAACAAAAAAACCAACAACCAAAAAAAGGAGGTCAGGAGCAGACAGACAGACAGTAATGGAGTGATCAATATTTGCGGGGAGACAAGAAGATTGCGCGTTCTGGGGAGACATACATCTTATATGCCAAATGAACACAGGCCAAGTGCAACGTTTGCCGAGGCGAAAGTCTTTCCTTTGTATATACACTACAGTTTAGCATTCCGACTTCATGTAGGGTGCATGCACTGTCAGGAGGATACATATTTGCTCAAGGCTGAATAGATTCATTCAGATATTCACTGTCAATGGGTATTTCAGGATGAATTTTGTCGTAACATTACCTACCGATGAATTTTTGGTCATTTCATTGTACTTTTCCCTTTTTACTTTATTTTGGGTTGTGTTTTTGTGTGGGGTTTTTTGGTTGCTTTTGGGGCATACTTTTTTGTATTTTGTTTATAATTTTTTTTTGTTTTTGCTGACTGTATTTTCTGTGAAATCCATATGCTGCTACTTTCACTCTGCTCATTCTGATCTAACCATACGCAAGTTTATTCTATCACATCCACACAGCCAACAGTTTTCAGAAAGCTGTTCACACCAAGTTGCCATCAGGCCACCTACCAGTTGAGGCTCTACCCTGCAGCTTTGTTGCTTCAGAAGTATTGACCCAGCTGGGTCCGTTTTGCTCTAGATAACGATATTAGTTCAGCACCTAGTCTGTGGTGTCCAGGACCACACTTAACAAAACAAACATGCAGAATTCTCCGTTTAGCTCAAGTGTGAGATTCTTATCTCCGACTATGGATCTGTTCAATGTTCACAGCTACACTGAAAGTCACTCCCATCCGAATGTCACCATTGCATGAGTGGGTATATCACTCAGCCTGATCCCACGACTAAGCTTTTTACTAGTGGAGAGGCTAAACCCCTCTGGTCTACTGATATGGTTAAACATGAAAGAGGAGAAAACGCTTTACTTGTACATGCATAAAAATCTGCTCATTTCCTTTAGTATCAGTGATATTTTAACTCATACATGGCTAAAGTATATGACCTCAACAAATCAACTCAGCAGTCTCCATCATCGCTGTCATTGGTAGGAGCTCCACGCAATGCCACCAGGGTTCACCATCTCTCTCTGTTTCTGCTGAGTTGTACGATCTCCTGTAGCCCTCCTCCCAGACCACTGATTTCAATGGAGTTCACAATGTATGATGTTGGTGGTCTGACTCTCTTTTTTTGGTCCCTTTTGTCTACATAAGGCTGAGGGCAGAAGGAACAGAAGTATAATCTAGTAGGTATTTTCCACAGACAGGAATGTACAGTAGATGCTGTACAGAAACTATCCATCATTGGCTGTCACCAGGGGCACACATTCACTCAGTGTAATATACTCACTGTCAATGGGGTACTCATGCAGAGGAACATTCTTGAACAGCTTGTGGAATTTGGCATTCTTGGATTTGCTGACGTAGGACGGAAGATCCTGAATCGGACAGAGAACAAGACAGTAACTGACTTTTTGGGGGTTTTCTCTGACTATGAACATGCAATCTGTACACCATCTGGCCATAAGAAATTTCCAGTATGAAAGGGGACAGCATAGACTCATATCGCTACATTTGCATAAATGTTATTTTTATATACCAAAGAAAAATAAATGCCACAATAAATGTTCTGAGATTCCTCGTAATTTTTTCTCTCCAGAAAAGTGGTTAATGTAATAGTCATTGAATCTTTGATTATTAGGGACACTTCATAAAACATAATATCCATTCCAATAACATGATGAAGAAAAAAAATCTGTTACATTTATAACGAATTCTCATTGCAATTTTCTCTATAATTCCTCTGTATTTGTTGATGATTAAACCGACAGATGTACACAGAAGACATAGCTATATGGAATTTTAAAAACACAAAAGCATAACTTACAAGTTGATTTATGATGTTAATACATTATAAATTATAATCATTAAACATTGTTCACTCTAAAGACAAGAAATGGAGCACAAAAAGGAGCCAAAAAAAAAATTAGAAATCTGATCCAATCCAATCCTGTTGTTTATAGCCTTGCCAACCGCAGAGGCCATATCAGGGCTGTTTACCGTGTCAAATTTTAAATCTCAAATTAAAACTATGCAACTATATACAGATTAAAACAGGGGTATAAAACCAACTCTACTGTCGTTCCTTGTATCAACACCCTGGTCAACCATAAGGGTTATCAACCCAGGACGGCACCGCGTTGTGAGAGAAAGCACATCAACCACACATAAAATGAGATAACAACCAAAACCAGGTTCCCTAAAACGACCTCGTTCTTAGTGACCAACTGTAACACTTTCACTCGTATCAGATGGAAAAAGCCTAATTCTGTCATGAAGTTAAAAATAGGGTCTGGTGGAACATCATGAAAAAGGATATGTAAGAAGTCTGCAGTAAAACGCTTGAGCCTAATATCCTGGACATCTCGACACTCCAGAAGCAGATGCTTCATGGTTACCCGCACATCACAAGTCACACACCATGGGGTTCCCTCTCCTTTAAGCAAATGAATGTGGGTGATATCGGAATGTCCCATGGGTAGCCTGGTGAGCACAGTTGCTTCCCTTGGTTTTTGGCACACAGAGGGAGAACTTCTTTCAGGTTAGGACAAATCTGGAAAAGTTTATTGTCAGCCTGAGCGTTCCATTCCTCTTGCCAGAGAGACTGGGCATACTGTTCACTTTTAGGTTTCAGATCCGTGTATGGCACGATTTGATTTGTAGCTTTACAAGATTCAGCGCTATATAAATTCCATACATTATTATTATTCATTAAATGTCCTTCTTCCTGGCACCCCTGGTGAGTCGGTCAATGGTTTCATTGCCCTGAATGCCCACATGCCCCGGAATCCATACCAACACAATTTCACAGCCGTCCCGTTTCCACAAAGTATACAATTCATAGAACTCCCAAAGCTTAGGATGATTTATGTTCCTACAAGTGATAGCCTCCAGAGCTGAGAGCGAATCCGCACATACCAAGAAGCCTTTCCCTCCAGAACACTGAATCAGTTTCAGGGACAAAACAAGAGCGCTAAGTTCAGCAGTGTACACTGAGCTATCGAAGGCAAGTGCTCAGAAAGTGCAGATTCCTTGATGGTGGGACAGTAGGAGGTGCAGGCCACCCCTTCCTCGGACTTGGAGCTGTCTGTAAAAACGCTTGTATAGGACAGGTAAGACTGACACAACCCTTGGAAAAAAAAGACCTTGTAAGCTGTCGACCTGGTCACGTCCTTCCTATGAGCAGTCAGATCAAAGCAGTCGGACCACCAGGGCTTCCACCATCCACATAGGCATCTCGGGGAACTTAGGAAAATCACATATGGCACCCAAATAAATTGATACCTGCCCCAACCCCCCAGGTCCGGAAGGATTTGAATCCCCAGAGGAGGGGTGGCAGAGGAAGATTTCTTGAACTTGGCCTGAAACCAGGGGTTGAAAACACAATCGTAAGCAGGGTTGTTGTACTCCGAATACAGTTTCATGTAGTAGTTCAACGTCAGCTTCAGATGGCAGTTCTTCAAAGAGGGTTCTCCTGCTTCCACATACAGACTATATATACAGGTGTAGTCAGGAATGCTCCCAAACAGATTCTGAGCTCCTGGTGGTGGGTGAGTGGGGTCCAGAAACTTAAAGTACAAAGCCGTTGCCTATCCCTAAACCTGACAGCCATAGTCTAACTCTGAGCGCACCATCTCCCTGTAAACATGCAGCAGTGCCTTACAATCCACTCCCCAGTCAGTATGGGCGATCACCCACAGGAGGTTCAGGGCTTTCTGACAGGACCTTCTCAGGTGTTGGATGTGACTTTTGAAGTTCAGCCTCTGATCAAAAACAACCCCTAAGAAATTGGTCTCAGCCACCACTAGGATGGTGGATTTTGTCCAGGCGAATGACCGGGTCAGGAAAGTGCTCTCTGAACTTGTTAGTGAAGTGGATGCACTTCGTCTTCGTGGCAAAAAACTTGAATCCGTTAATCTCTGCCCATTCCTGCACCTTGTTAACACAAAGTTGTAGCTGTCTCTGAACTCCCACGAAGAAAAAAGAAAGGGAGAAAAAATGAAAAAAGAAAGGAAAAGGGAGGCAGACAAAAAAGACAGACTCAGAGACACAGAAAAGGGAATGAAAAATCATTTCAGTAAAAAAAACTATTGCTTTAGATAAAAAATGTGGAGGTATAACTCTACTTTAACAGACAACCTAATTGTAGTGTGTGTGTGTGTGTGTGTGTGTGTGTGTGTGTGTGTGTGTGTGTGTGTGTGTGTGTGTGTGTGTGTAATAGTGTGTGTGTGTGTGTGCGTGTCGTGTGTGTGTGCATGTGTGTGTGTGTGCGTGCGCATGTATGCGTGCATGACTGAGTGTGTGTAAGCATGTACATCTAAACATAAAATGCAAGAGTGAAAATCTTCAGTATGCTTAAATTAACTTACATAGCACTCTTCCACTTTCTTGATGTCTGGAGGCAGTTTTGGAATGCTGAAAAAAAAAGAAAAAAAAAAAGAAAATGAAGAAATCAGTTTAGCCCTGCATCATTCCAGGTGATCGAGTTACTGAATGCACTTTTTTTTTTCCATTTTACTTCAGACAAAGCTTTTTCAACACAAATCGAATCATGGAGACATGTCCTATGTAACAAAATTTTGACCTAACTCAATTCAAAATAAGCAAAACCTCCTTCCCATCCCTTTTCAATAAACACACACACACACACACACAGATATTAAAAAAAACCACCTACAAAACCCCAAAACAACAGAATATTACAATCTCAAAAGATTTCTATGTTTGGAATTCAGGCTGTTCTCCATGAAGTGTGAAGTTAGCCAAACTATGACACTTTGCCCACCACATCACACCCCTTGTATGTATACTATGGACTCAGCACACTTTTCATGGGATAACTCCATTGTCTCTTGTCGTACATGCCTTGAAGGCACTGTCAGTACATAAGTTCACTTGATATCTGGATCATAACTTTCCACACTCTTAATCCACCAGGCTTCATCGAGATTTGAACCAAACAACTTAAAAAAAATTAGGATTAGAAGCTGTCATTTCACCCACCACACTATCATCTCTCTCTCTCTCACTCACACACACAGGCACAACTGTAAGCACGTGCACACACACAGTAACACAGAGGCACACGCATGCCTGTGCATGCGAGCATGCGCGCACACACACATATACTGTATAATTATTTTGTACTGTACTGTATCAGACAATGTCCAGGTACTTGAAGCTGAACATCTACTCTGCATACATGACAATGTCATAAAATGATTCTTAAAATTGTTGTAATGTAAAAACTCACAACATGAAAAAGACAGTGCACTGCTTAAGGCAAGATTCCAACATTCAGTTACTTTCCAAAAGGGAATATTCATGATAAAAATATTATCTCAGCTACATCAAGACTGTGTACTACAAGATTTGGTTTTTCTTCACAGGAGCTGAATACATGATCATAACCATGTAAATGAATGAAATAGTCGCTTTCATAAATATATTATTTTGTCACCTGTAGACCTTGATTATAAACAAACCGTTTTAAAACTGGTTTTGTTTGAAGCTAACATCACACAGTTGACACTGACTAAGGAAAGACAGTAGTAGACTATGATGATGTTTAATTAAGATACAGCCTGCATTAATTAATCCCCAAGCAAATCTGTACCTAAGAGTAAGACTAAGACTATGAGTAAGACTAGGAGAGACACAACATTTTTTTTATATATTATTATATATCTAAGTTATTTGCTGTTCTCTGATACTGCCTTTCCAATACAATAATAGTCAATAATGTCTAATGATAATCACAACATGCACTGCTTAACCTGTTGCTCAAAATGAATGAGAATATATTCATGAAACATCAGCAGACCATATCAATTCAATAAACCAGTGATTTTGAACACTCTGGTTCATGAGCATCTCAGATGAAAGCTCAATACACGACAATAGTCTAACACTAACAGTAACGCTGTAATTGTGTAAAGTTTAATATTGATAATCCACACCAGCAATACCTAGAACATGCATTCTATATACTAAGCTGTCAGAGCACTTTTCAAAAGGGAGCATGCCATTATTTTTTCCCATAAAGACCAAGAAACAGAATCAG
The DNA here is from genome assembly GCA_028751875.1 of Rapana venosa. NCBI lineage: Eukaryota > Metazoa > Mollusca > Gastropoda > Neogastropoda > Muricidae > Rapana > Rapana venosa. Next base: position 51,105,722 of record CM054153.1, on the reverse strand, counting down.
CAAAAACAACAAAAAATGCAAAGATTGGATCTATTACACTATTCCTCTTTCTGAATCAAAATCAGTTAGCTATTTAGTTTAAAAAAAACAACAACAAAACTTGATACAAGCCTGTCTCTAATTCTAAGATATTATTTTAAAAGCCTTCAGTACAGATCTGAACGACAAGTGAAAACATTCAGAAAATTCCAAACAAAGGTGTACAATAGACCATTACATACTCCAAGACCTTTGCTGATTTGCTCCCCCAGAGCATCATCAAAAAATGTCCCTCATGGGGAAACCCAGGAGGACGTAAAGCCCAACCGAGTGACTTGCTCAGACAATGAATCCCATGAAATGAATACAAGTATGGTGCTGCCTACCTCATACTGTATACTAAGTCAGTATGAACTTTGTGTGACTGTGAGTATGATAAATACCAGTACTTTACCATTACCAATCTTGAATCCCTAACTTTACTACACACACACACACACACACACACACACACACACACACACATTGACACAGTTACACAAACACTCACAATGTCACATACACTTGTAAACACTTACGGTACACACAAACACACATAATATTATATAGTATACATACTTGTAAATTACAAAAGAATTAACACACAAACACACTAGTTAAGTTACTGACTTACATACACATGTGAATATAGAATTTAACATACAACACACTCTAAACACACACACATGTGCACACACCCCACACCACACCACAACACACGCACACAAGCACACACACGCCACCACCACCACCCACATCCAGTATCATACACACACAAAACACTACACACACATACAAAAGTTAATTCACACACATCCACCCACAGTCACACACACACAATGACACAAACACACATCACCCCCCCCACACACACACACACAAAACACCACACCACCACAACAACACACACCACCACCTCCCCCCCCCCCCCCCCCCCCCCACACACACACAAACAAAACCCCTACCTGTCCTGCAACAAGGTAACAACAGTGTCAGGTGTGTGACTGCTGACAGAACCGTTGGTGGAGGAGGAGGTGGCAGATTTCCGGGGCTCGTGCAGAGGGCTCTCCGCTCTCTCCGTCCCCTGCTTCTCCGTTTCTGGGGAGGACCCTTGTTCCACCGCCAGGGTGATCATAGATTTCCTGCAGGCCAACACGCCAACACACACAGCTGTAGCTGCTGTTGGTCTCACTTTTCCTCTATCGTTTTGTCTTCTGTAGTGTTGTTCAGTTTAAATAATAGTTTATTTTTCCCTTTTGTGTAGGTCAGTCACACACACCCTTATCTATTCTTATGTTTTTTTTCTTTTCCTTTTTTATTCCTTGGCTAAAGCTCCAAGGTTCACCAATGATAAGATTGTGCATACATCATGCGACGGTTTTTGCCCACTATTATTAGTATTAAGGTAGGCGCATTCTGACTTTGGAGATGACGTCTGAACATTACACCAAGGACAATTTGCATGCATAGATTTTTACAAATCCGCTCCCACCAGCATGCAATGGCCTACTCCTTTGATAGGTGGAATGGGTTTTAACATGCATATAAGCGCATGATGTTCTGCATGTGTTCACACACCATCCAAAGGACTTTCAGAGGAGTGGAGTTTGCACTGATGTCTGCTCCAGAGGAAAAATCCCCTTACGTGGGTGTCTCAGCAGTAGTTCAAACCTGGGATCGATCCCAGGCCATCAGATCACAAGTGCAATGCTCAAACCACCAGGCTACCCTTTCCTGTAATTGTGTTCCAAAAGTTTGTATCAAAGCCAGCATGCTGTACAGCTCTGTGTGTGTGTGTTACTATAGTATATATATAATATATATATCAGGACACTGTTTCCAGCACTATGTGCCTACTCACATGAGAAAAACTGCATGTGTGCATGTGCGTGTGTGTGTGTGTGTGTACATGTGTGTGTGTGAGTACACATGTGTGTGTGTGTGTACATGTGTGTGTGTGTATACATGTGTGTGTATATACATGTGTCTATAGATCTAGTGTGTGTGTCACTAAGACTATGTGTGTGGTAATGATGTAAATGATGTGCCAGTCGAGTGCTATACAAAGATTAAGTAAACACCCAAATGCAAAGCCTCTGTAAAGTCTGATAAATCTGCACTTTCTCCAACTTTTTACAATCTGGAATATGTGTGCATGCATGAACACATGCATACATGCACAAATGCTCATTACACACATGCTGCACAGAGATATTGGGGGGGGGGGGAGAGAGAGAGAGAGAGAGAGAGAGAGAGAGAGAGAGAGAGAGAGAGGAGAGAGAGAGAGAGAGAGAGACAGAGAGAGAGAGAGAGAGAGAGAGAGAGAGAGAGTGCTTGTGTGTGTGTGAATGTTAGTGTTAGTGTGTGTGTGTGTGTAACTGTAACTATAGTTTGAGTAAGATGGTATTTTACTAAATTCTAACAAAACCTGTTGTCACTGATCATTACGTAATTTACGATGACTAGCAGCATCATGGTCTACCTATTATAAGAAATCATCATTATCGTCTCTCACCACAGTAACAACTAATATTCTCACTGCAAGTAACAAATAATAATAATATAACAAAATTCTCATTGCAAGTCACTAACAAGGATGGGAAAGGCGTTTCATTAGCTTCGAAGGCTAACTACGCCGATTCGTCTGCACACTAACTAACATCAAGCTTTTATTTCCAAGCAATCAGCTAATGTTTACATCCAGTCTGTACGCTCCTGCACTAACGTATTTTTTTAATCACGCCATAGGCTGAGTCATTCATAGCAAACGTCTGCTGATAGCCCAAGTGATAGGCTACTGATACAAACAGCTAAGCTGGGGTGACCAGCCCAACAGACACCAATCAAAACAAACGATGCTAAGCACTCACCGACTACTACTACGGCCCGATGAAGCAATGTCAGAATCATGGGAATGTTTGCAATCTTTGTGGCCACAGGCAGCTGAATGTACACAGGACCATCATGATAAGTTATAATCCATTTTTGTTAAGCGACGAGGCCTGTGGATGCTAAGCTTCTGTCTCCTCAACACACACAGCTGATGATCTGGCCAGAGTGTCGGCTGATCCCTGGCTCACTGTTTGGGGTCTTGTGGTGCCAACTGTGTCAAAACGAGGCTTCCTTCGGAGTATTGTCCCCTGGTACATTCCTTTTGTGACCTTTCCCTTTCCCTCCCTCCCCTCTCCCCGGCTGGTTTGGGTTGTGTTTTTGTTTGTTTTGTTTTTCGTTTGTTTTGTTTTGTTTTGTTTTAGACAGAGAGAGAGAGAGAGATGTGTGTGTGTGTGTGTGTGTGATCTATATATAAAAATACACAGCTGAGCCCACAAAAATGAATGGCTGGTATGATGTGCAGTATATAGGCCTATACACACTTGATGGGCAAGAGGATGGGGGTGACACGTCTGTAACAAAACACAAGATTTTTCCACATAGTGCACAAAGATCCACCCATGCACTCCATTAAAAAAAAATCAATAAACAAGCAAACAAAAATGACCAAAAGCTGACAGAAGAACTGATATGAAACAAAAACCAAAACCAAACCCCATACCATAATAAGGATTACAATCACTTCTAAAGAATAACGAAATGGACAACATTCGAAACAAAACAGAAAAAGCAAACATAACAACCAATGACACACCCCCCCCCCCCAACCAATGACCCCTCCCCCCCCCCCCCCCGCCCCCCCCCCCCCCCCCACACACACACACACACAAAGGAGCGGGCGCGGAAAGTCCTCAAGTCTTCAATTAAAAATGCATATAGAGCACACACATACACACACACACACACACATTTTGTGTGCTGGTGGAAACAGATGACAGAATTTACAAAACCGCATACACACGGGGCCTGGATGTAAAAAAGCACATGAGTGCTTATTCCATTATCCTCGATATAAAAAAATAAATAAACAAAACACACTATAAACCACATGACAATACCCATACTAGTCTCTTATCAAAGCAGTGACTCGTCTTGACTAGATGACAAGACTTAATAGGGCCTCCCTCTGTGGTCGGAGGGGCTATACACAACAGGCCTAAGAGGTTGCACTGGATTAAAATGAGACTGGTCCATCTTGTTGAGGTGTTATTTACTGGGGAGTCCCCCTTCGGCAAGCTAGGGGCCGGGGCCTGTCTGAATAGATAGCATCCCCCTCTTCTGGAAAATCTGTGCTAGGAATTCCCTCTTTTCTATCTCTCTCTTTGTTTCTGCCTTGTTCCTTTTCTTCCCGTCACCTACTTCTGGTCTGTTTTCTGCCTTCTTGGTCCATTCTCCTGCCTTTTTTCTCTCTCCAGAAAATTTTTAATACTTATCAGATGGCAATAGTCAGTACCCTCCAACAACGAAGTCGGATGCGCTGGGTCTGACTTGTCAGGTGCTTAACGGCAGCGCAATGCATTTTCGTTCATATGATAGACAACCATATTTGCTGTCTGAGCGTTCAACAAAGAGGAAGTAGGCTACTGGTAAAAAAAAATTACACATGAAGATGGAAAGAACTTTTGCTCGCAGTTTTTCTTCTTCTTCTTCTTCTTTTTCTTCTGTTTTTGGTCGATCGATCTGGAATGACCTCCCTCTCTCCCTTCGCCAAAAGCCTTCTTATGACGCTTTTAAATCCGGCCTCAAGACACATTTATTTCAAACCTAAGATTCTCCCCTCTTGTCCCATCTCATTCTTGTCTCTGCCCTCATTAGCGAAAAACCCCATCACCCTGCCGAAGTGTATAACCTTTCTGTGTGTGTGTGTGTGTGTGTGTGTGTGTGTTTTGTGTCTGTTGGCCGTCGCTCCTTCTCTGTTTCTGGTCCATCCACCTGGAATGACCTCCCTCTTTCACTTCGTCAAAAGCCTTCACTTGATTCCTTCAAATCCAGCCTCAAAACACACTTATTTCCTACCTGAGACTTTCCCCCCACATATCTGTCCCTAATTTTCAACAGCATCTTTCACCTTCTAAGTGTTGTTCCCTGTGTGTGTGTGTGTGTGTGTGTGTGTGTGTGTGTGTGTGTGTGTGTGTGTGTGTGTGCGTGCGTGCGTGTGCGTGCGTAGTGCGCGCGCATGGATTTGAAATCTGTTGCTCATTATGTTTAAGGAGAGTTGCATGCCTGTAAATGATTGAGTGCAAGCGCTTCGATTTGTTTGTTTTTTACAAGATTCAGCGCTATATAAATTCCATATATTATTATTATTATTATTATTATTATTATTATTATTATACATTTGACTTTGTAAAAACTATTAATTGTAACTAGCTGCATGTGAATGAGTGGGATGAACGAAAGCGCTTTGGTTTGGTTTTTGTTTTTTTCAAGATATGGCGCTAAATGAATTCCATGTATTATTATTATTATTATTATTATTATTATTATTATTATTATTATTAGTCTTTCTATTATCGCTCCTTGGCAAGAGCTACGAAGTTCACCAAAGGTGAGATTTTTGCGTATGACGACCGGTTTAGAGTCCCCTCTCCTCCGAAATGCTTTGACGTTCAGTTCGATTTTTCCATTTCAAACTGGAAAGAAAGGGCGAGGCTGGGAATCGAACGCGGGACCTCACAGTTTACTTGTTATATAACGCAGGTGAACGTCTCAACCGTTCTGTCACATTCCTTTCTTCTTGCACGCTGGTCTGTTCAGCTTTTGTCTTCAGATGGAAGTTGTTGTTCGTTTGTTTGTTAGCTTGCGGTTTGCTTGTTTGCTTTGGGGTTGTTTTGTTGTGTTGTGTTGTGTTGTCAGTTGACTTGCGACACTTTTGCCACGCTTCGTGCCAGCTTTGAGCTAAGGGTTGGCAGGGCTCAGTGGGCTTTATCCAAGGGTCGTGGGTTTAGTTCTCTCAAGAGGAGACTTTATCTGTGGGTGCAACAGCTTGTGAGGACTCCAATTGCCTCGCCTTTCAACCGGTAGGATGATACTATAACACTGAACTCCCCATGCGTGAACCTATTCATAGACATTCTCTTTTCTTCTTCTTCTTTTTTTTTAATCCTCTCGTACATTCACAGACATTCTTGCACGCACGCAATATCTCGTTGTACTTTTTGAAGAAGGATACACCATTGCGTACCGGTAACAAAAATAGTAACAACAACAATAAACAAACAAAACACGAAACACAAACAATACCCGAACAAAACAAACAGCAAAAAGTGTCATAAATAAACCCCAAACGCAACTGGTACTGTATTTAGACACACACCCGATATAGTCAGATATGCGACCTTATCCTGACAAAAACATGATGGATCTACAAACAAGAAAACAAACAAAGAGAAAGACTTTTTTTCTCCTTAAATCACACATTTCATTTCTTTATAAATAATTCTTTTTCTCCTAGTGGACTGCATTACTTTCCATACGTTTTTGGCAAGAAAGTATTTTCCTCTTTTTTTTATTTTCGTTTTTAGATAGAAGTTTGAGGGACGCTATAGCTGAGTGGTTAAGACCGTTCTCCTTCAATCCCATGGGTCGTGAAAGTGTCATACTCCGCGCGTGTGAATAATGGTTGGAAATTTTACGATCTCCCAATCAACTCAAGTGCAGACCTACCAGTCCTTATTCCCTTTATAAAATATAATTAATATATAATAAATAAAAAAATAATATATAAGATGTATATATATACTATATATAATACCAGCCAGAATGTCCATCACCTCAAGTGTATAACCTGTGTTGTTGTCAAGTCAAGTCAAGTCAAAATTTTATTTCAGATGGTAATATGTGTTGCTTGTTTTGTGTTGTGTGCATTTGGACTTGTAGAACAGTTACTTGCTACTGTTGCATGACTGTTAAGAATGAGTTCAGTGCAAGCCTTTGATTTGTCGTGCAAGATACAGTGCGTTATATATCATATATATATATAAATATATATATATATATATATATATATATATATATATATATATATATTTATTATTATGAGAGAGAGAGAGAGAGAGAGAGAGAGAGAGAGAGAGAGAGAGAGAGAGAAGAGAGAGAGAGAGAGATGCAGGAGATCAAATATGCACATAAAAGATCCCACGAATCATGTCAGCGTTCAGCGGGTTAGGAAAACGCTAACATACCCAGCATACACCCTCCGCAGTCGGAATGCAGCTGCCTTCATCACCGGCCAAACGGTCGCGTGTATAAGTAAAATCTCACCAGTCTTTGAACCTCAAACGCTATAGCCTAGGATAGAAAGAAAAAAAATATAAATAAGTGATGTTTTTATTACTTCTGTTAATTTCCGTGAAGATATCACGTTTAGTGTAATTTCCTAGCATCACAAAATGATAGAGGAAACAGAACAGCCAAGCTGGTCTACAGTTCTCTCTCTCCTCTCTCTCCTCTCTCTCTCTCCTCCTCCTCTCTCTCCCCCCCCCCCCCCCCCCCCCCCTCTCTTCCTCTCATCGGATCTGATCCTTCCCCATTAATAACGATATTTGCCTGAACAAGAAATGAAGTCTGATGATCAGTATTCCTTCACTATATTATTATCACATCATTATTATTATTTTTATTATTATTATATTATATTATTATTTATTCTGTGCTTTCTTCTTTTTCTTTTTTTTTGGCTTTGTTTGTCTTCACCTTTTCTCTGTCTAGATAAGAAAAATTATACATCCGAAAATTAATACGAAATAGGAACCAGTGAAAAGTAAGGTGGTGGGGGGGGGGGGGGGGGGGGGGGGGGAGGAACAGGAAAGAAATGATTGAGAAGAAGAGGAGGAGGAGAGAGAGAAGGCGGAGGTGGAGGAAAAGGCGGAGAAAAAGAAGAAGGGGGAGGAGCAGGAGGAGGACGAGGAGGAAGGATAGACAAACTAACCAGCAAAAGAGAGAAAAAAATGAACGGACAGACAGATAGGTAACTATATAAACAGATATATAGAATGATGGCAAACTCAGATAGACAGACGGACACACACAAAAACAAACCTACACACAGGTGTCAGAGGAGAGAAATGAACAACAAAAAAACAACAACGAAAAACAAAATAAGGTGTGTGTTTGTGAGGGATGGTTGGGGAGAAGAAAGGAAGAAATGAATGAGAAGACGAAAGGGAAAACCCCAAGAAAGAGAAACAAATAATAGAACGAGCGGGCAACAAGAACAACAACACCAAACAAAAAATTGATAGTTTAGAAACAAATAAATAGAGGCCGCGCGCGGCGCGCACACACACACACACACACACACACACACACACACACACACACACACACACACAACCTCTGATTACACTCTCTCACACGACATATTTTTCTTTTATGCACGCAAGGAAGGTCCCTGCACGAAAAACTGTCAATAACAGGAAATTAATCATACTCCGTTCGACGTGACGTTTAAAATATTGTCCATAAACTGTGGTACGGAAGATTGCTTTTTTTTTTGTCGGAAGCGCGTTGTCCTTTTTCCTCACGAAAAGCATCCACACATTTACCTGAATGACTTTTCCTTATGTTGAAAATCATGTTTCTGACAGATCGCTTTGAAACTGATAGTTTCCTGTCGCGAGTATGGGTACTATTTCGTGTTGTTATTGTTTTCTTTGGAAACGATTTCATGTTGTTTTTTTGGGTGTTTTTTTCTCTCTGGGGTAATTTCATGTTGTTTTATAGTCTCAGCAATCACGAAGACTATTCCACGACTGTCACCTAATTCAGTTTCAATGACATACTATGACATTTACACTTTAAGTTCGAAATCAACATCAAGGATCTCCTCAGATGTCAATAACACCGTCAGTATGAAAAAAAAACCAACGAAAACAACACGTTAAAATGACAAAGTACCGTCATTATTTCACGACCCCGGGACAGTTGAACGTACAAGCTGTGCTGAAGACACTAGTCATATTCCGCTTAATTTATCACCCTCAAGTTGCCAAAAAAAGTGTTTATCAAAAGCACCCCCCCCCCCCCCACCACACCACATCCCTACCCCATCCCCCCACCCCCACCCCCCAAAAACCCCATACAAACCCTGCAAAGTAAAATACAATTAAAAAAAAAGTTACATATTGTATGAAAAATGTCATTTGGGGCGAATAATACTCATGAATGGACATCCTGTGCCCATCCTAGTGTTTACAATATCACTACTTAGTCGCCAGAACGAAACACTTCAGGCAAAATGTCATAGAAAATGTTAAAAAGAAAAAAAAATTATTGCTAAACATGCTTTAATAGAAAAAAGAAAAATATATGAAAGGCAGACAAAAGCATCGGGAAAGCTAAAAAAAGAAAAAAAAAAGAAGAAAAAAAGAAAAAGAGAGAGAGATAGAAAGGTCAGGGAAAAGACAGAAACGAAAGAGTGATAGAAAAGGGGAAATTTCTGATGCAGAATTTTCAGAAGGAGGTGGTGTTGTGGCAATAGCTAATCAACAAAAGACAAAAAAAAAGAAAGAGAATAACAAACAGTATTTTTCCACTACGAAAAATAATCTTGGATACAAAATGAATAACTGTGTACTAAATGTAAAACTAGTAATTCAGTTTGTGAAAATGTACGGTTTTGATTATCTTTGATAATATAAACTCCATAATGAAGTGGATCAACAGATAACTCGTTTTTATCTGTCTTAACATTCGCAAAAGTCTATGTGCCAGACAGATCTTGTGTGTCTATGCGCCAGATCTTGTTTGTGTGTGTGTCAGATCTTGTTTGTCTATGTGCCAGATCTTGCTTGTCTATGTACAAGATCTTGTTTGTCTATGTACCAGACAGATCTTGTTTGTGCATGTACCAGACAGATCTTGTTTGTGTATGTGCGAGATCTTGTTTGTGTATGTGCCAGATCTTGTTTGTCTATGTACCAGACAGATCTTGTTTGTGTATGTGTCAGATCTTGTTTGTCTATGTGCGAGATCTTGTTTGTCTATGTACCAGACAAATCTTGTTTGTGTATGTGTCAGATCTTGTTTGTCTATGTGCGAGATCTTGTTTGTCTATGTGCCAGATCTTGTTTGTCTATGTACCAGACAGATCTTGTTTGTCTATGTGCGAGATCTTGTTTGTCTATATGCCAGATCTTGTGTGTCTCTGTACCGCCACATCGTGTTTGTCTTTGTGCAAAGTCCCGTAGGCCTATAGACTTAACCATATGTAGTCTATGTGCATACACACGAGGACTAGATGTAAAAAATTAAAAAAAAAGCACACGAGTACTTATTCCATTATCCTCGATATAAAAGAATAAATGAATAAAGTATAAAAAAAAAAAAAATCTTCCAATGCAGGGCCATCCTTTAAACCTACTGTCTTCTTTAGGAGAATCTATCTATCTATCTATCTATCTATCTATCTATCCCTTCACACACACACACACACACACACACACACAGAGCCAAACCACAACAACGACGACAAAAACAAAAGCAAGAAACAACGTGAACATCGATTTTCATAAAACGGGACAATTCAAAAACGGCTGGTTTGCCCCGAGTCACAAAACCTTGAACGGTTTCGTTCCCAATCTTGAATTATTCACAACTACTTCAGTTTCACTCGGCTGCGTACACAGAAGTGCCACAGAGATTAGCCGGGACTTTGAACTAGCTATGCGCGCGCGTGTGTGCGCGGGGGCACACACACACACACACACGTCCGCACGCGCGCACACACACACACACACACATATGAATTATGAAGCGTTTATTTTGTTATGACGAATAAGTCCATGTGACTTTTATGGCAATACACAATTTCTGATTCTGATTCTCATTCACACGCACTTTTCAATCGCATGCAAGTGTGCACGCATGCAAACAGAAATGTGCCAACGCATGCGCGTGCCTACACGCTCGCTCTCTCTCTCTCTCTCTCTCTCTCTCCTCTCTCTCTCTCTCTCTCTCTCTCTCTCTCTCTCTCTCTCACACACACACACACACACAATCTCACTCAACTTTGTAAACTTCATCCTAACTTTCTTTCCCGTCTAATATCATTTTGAGACATTGAATTAAAGAAAGGCACGCACCACGCACACGTGCGCGCACGCACACACACACACACACACACATACACACTCATTCACTCACACACACACTACACACACATACACACTACACACAGAGACACACAGAGACACACACACACACACCCGTATTCTCTCTCTCTCTCTCTCTCTCTCTCTCTCTCTCTCTCACACACACACACACACAGCCACACACTCTCTCTCTCACTCACTCTCTCTCTCTCACACGCACGCACGCACGCACACACACACACTCACACGCGCACGCACGCGCACACACACACACACAACGTGGCTTCAAAGTTTGATCGCAATATCGCACTAGATCTAATCCGTTTCAAAGGACATAGATCTAGTTTAAGAGGGACCCATACTCCACTGTGCTTAGGGACATAGTAGTACATGGCGTCTGCTTAAAGAGAGGGACATAGCCAGACATAAAAATAATCCTTGATCTGAGGCAACACAGCAAACACAAAATTGGACAAGAAAACAGTCTCTTAAGTGTTGACTAGCTACTACTAGCTGTTTTGGAGTCTTTGTATGTATATGTATGGATGGATGGATGTGTGGATGTATATATGTATGTATGTATGTATGTATGTATGTATGTATGTATGTATGTATGGATGGATGGATGTATTTATGTATGTATGTATGGATGGATGTATTTATGTATGTATGTATGGATGGATGTATTTATGTATGTATGGATGGATGGATGGATCTCTCTCTCTCTGTCTGTCTGTCTGTCTGTCTGTCTGTCTGTCTATCTGTCTGTCTGTCTGTCTCTCTCTCTCTCTCTCTCTCTCTCTCTCTCTCTCTCTCTCTCTCTCTCTCTCTCTCTCTCTCTCTCTCTCGGGAGCTCGAGTTAAACAACGACAACAACACCACCAACAGCAACAATCACAACACCAACAAAAACAAAAGAGAACAATTAAAAAAAAATCAAAATGGTTCAATTTGACAAGGCATTTGGAAAGTTTCTTTTTTCTTTTTTTTTGGGAGGGGGGGGGGGGGGGGGGGGGGTTATTGAGTTTTAATGACATTTGGAAACGGCCAAATATTTTGTTTTAGTCAAATATAATTGCATAGAGCAGGCCATAGGATAATTATCATTTAGCTTTGCTGTAGTTCAGGACACGTATCTGTAAGGTAATTATGGGTGGTTAAAAAAAAAGAAAACATTTAAGGAACAAAGATCTACATAAAGAAGCAGAAAGCCGTTCTGATGAGTTCCGATCTCTCTCTCTCTCTCTCTCTCTCTCTCTCTCTCTCTCTCTCTCTCTCTCTCCTTCCTCTCCCTCTCCCCTTTCCTCCCACCCTCTCTCTCTCACTCCCCCCATCTCCTTCTCCCTCACTCTCCCCCTCCCAACAACCCCCCCCCCCCCCCACCCCCCCCCTATCTCTCTGTCTTTCTATCTCTGTCACTCTCTGTGTGTCTCTCTCTGTCTCAGTCTCCCTGTCTGTCTGTCTGTCTGTCTGTCTCTCTCTCTCGCTCTCTCTCTCTGTGTCACTTTGTCCACTGAATAATTATGCAAAGAAATGAACTGTAACGCATTCAGCCTTAACCCCCCCCCCCCTTCCCCCCCCACCCAACTCCTCCCTAAAGGAAGGCAGAAAGTGACAGAGGGAACACAATACAGAACAAACACACTACAAAAAAAGTACAAAAACCACACGCACACACACACACACACACACACACACACCACGCACGCACGCACACACATACACCACGCACGCGCGCGCACACACACACACGCCACGCACGCACGCGCGCACGCGTACACACATCACACACACACACATTACACACACATCACACACACGAAACACACACACACTACACACACATACACACACTACACACTACACACACTACACACTACCACACACAACACACACACATACACACACTACACACTACACACACACACACACACACACTAACTGTGACAGAGACGGGAAGAAGAGGTGGAGATGGGGGTGGGGGGGGGGGGGGGTGGAGAGAAACTTAGACCCTGTGTTATGCAGCCTCTGCCAGGACCTTTGTGAAGGAAGGAAGGAAGGAAGGAAGGAAGAAAGGAAGGAAGAAGGAAGGAAGGAAAGAAGGAAAGAAGGAAGGAAGGAAGAAAGGAAGGAAGAAAGGAAAGAGGGAGATGACAGCTGAAATATTCATGATGGACAACACAATGGCTTGATTACAAGGGTACAACTCTGACTGGGGGGCTCTGTTAGCGCTGCTGCACGTGCTATTTGTTTGTGTATGCGTGTGTGTGTGTGTGTGTGTGTGTGTGTGTGTGTGTGTGTGTGTGTGTGTGTGTGTGTGTGTGTGTGTGTGTAGTATGTGTGTATGGTGTGTGTGTGTGTGGTGTGTGTGTGTGTGTGTGTGTGTGTGTGTGTGTGTGTGATGTGTGTTGTGTGTGTGTGTGTGTAATACACTCGTGGGTCATTGTTGGTCTTTGAGACACTGTTGTCGCTCTTTTGAGACACGGACAGCCATTTTTTGCACGTTGAGACATGTTGTTGCTCGTTGAGACACTTTTGCTGGTCTTTCTAGACATCACTGTTGTTCTTTGAGACACTAGACATCACTGTTGCTCTTTGAGACACTAGACATCTCTGTTGCTCTGTGAGACACTAGACATCATTGTTGTTCTTTGAGACACTAGACAACACTGTTGCTCTTTGAGACACTAGACATCACTGTTGCTCTTTGAGACACTAGACATCACTGTTGCTCTGTGAGACACTAGACATCACTGTTGCTCTTTGAGACACTAGACATCACTGTTGCTGTTTGAGACACCAGACATCACTGTTGCTGTTTGAGACACCAGACATCACTGTTGCTGTTTGAGACTCTAGACATCACTGTTGCTATGTGAGACACTAGACATCACTGTTGCTCTGTGAGACACTAGACATCATGGTTGTTCTTTGAGACACTAGACATTGTTGCTCTGTGAGACACTAGACATCACTGTTGCTGTTTGAGACACTAGACATCACTGTTGCTGTTTGAGACACTAGACATCGTTGTTGCTCTTTGAGACACTAGACATCACTGTTGCTCTGTGAGACACTAGACATCAATGTTGCTCTTTGAGACACTAGACATCACTGTTGCTCTTTGAGACACTAGACATCACTGTTGCTGTTTGAGACACCAGACATCACTGTTGCTGTTTGAGACACCAGACATCACTGTTGCTGTTTGATACTCTAGACATCACTGTTGCTATGTGAGACACTAGACATCACTGTTGCTCTGTAAGACATTAGACATCATGGTTGTTCTTTGAGACACTAGACATTGTTGCTCTGTGAGACACTAGACATCACTGTTGCTGTTTGAGACACTAGACATCGTTGTTGCTCTTTGAGACACTAGACATCACTGTTGCTCTGTGAGACACTAGACATCAATGTTGCTCTTTGAGACACTAGACATCGTTGTTGCTCTCTGAGACACTAGACATCAATGTTGCTCTTTGAGACACTAGACAACATTGTTGCTCTGTGAGACACTAGACATCAATGTTGCTCTTTGAGACACTAGACATCACTGTTGCTCTGTGAGACACTAGACATCGTTGTTGCTCTTTGAGACATTAGACATCACTGTTGCTCTTTGAGACACTAGACATCATTGTTGCTCTTTGAGACATTAGACATCATTGTTGCTCTGTGAGTCACTAGACATCATTGTTGTTCTTTGAGACACAAGACATCACTGTTGTTCGTTGAGACACTAGACATCATTGTTGCTCTGTGAGACACTAGACATCACTAATGCTCTGTGAGACATTAGTCATCATTGTTGCTCTTTGAGACATTAGACATCATTGCTGCTCTGTGAGACATTAGACATCATTGTTGCTCTTTGAGACACTAGACATCACTGTTGCTCTTTGAGACACTAGACATCATTGTTGCTCTTTGAGACATTAGACATCATTGTTACTCTGTGAGACACTAGACATCGTTGTTGTTCGTTGAGACACTAGACATCACTGTTGCTCTTTGAGACACTAGACATCGTTGTTGCTCTGTGAGACACTAGACAACACTGTTGTTCTTTGAGACACTAGACATCACTGTTGCTCTTTGAGACACTAGACATCGTTTTTGGTCTTTTAAACACTAGACATCACTGTTGTTCGTTGAGACACCTTTATGGCTCTTTGAGACTTTTGTGCTATATGAGTGTGTGTGTGTGTGTGTGTGTGTGTGTGTGTGTGTGTGTGTGTGTGTGTGTGTGTGTGTGTGTGTGTGTGTGTGTGTGTGTGTTTCACTGCAAACAATCAAGCAAAGTAATCGAGCAA
>CM054153.1:51080400-51085400 GCA_028751875.1 Rapana venosa | reverse complement strand
AGTTCTGAATGGAAAAGAAGAGAACAGTGCAAAACAAAGCAGAAACAAAGCAGACAAAGAGAGAGCGAGATGGATTTAGTAGTCGAGAGAGAGAGAGAGAGAGAAAGAGAGAGAGAGAGAGAGAGAGAGAGAAGAGAGAGAGAGAGAGAGAGACAGACAGACAGACAGACAGACAGAAAGACAATGAACAAATTTATTTATAGACGGTTATAGAATAAGCATAACAATAGCTTTTTTACATCCAACCCTCTGCGAAAAAAAAGAAAAGCAAAACGAAAACGAAAGTAATTAACGTGCAATACATAGCATGAAGAATGATATAAAGAAAGAAAAAAAGACATACAAGACACAGAGAGAGAGAGAGAGAGAGAGAGCGAGAGAGAGAGAGAAGAGAGCGAGAGAGAGAGAGAGAGAGAGAGAGAGAGAGAGAGGAGAGGAGAGGAGATGAGAGAGAGAGAGAGAGAGAAAGCAAAAATAAAAAGGCAAAGAGAAAGCGAGATGGATTTAGTAGTTAGAGAGAGAGAGAGTGAGAGAGTGAGAGAGAGAGAGAGAGAGAGATAGAGAGAGAAGAGAGGAGAGAGAGAGAGAGAGAGAGGAGAGAGACAGACAGACAGACAGACAGACAGACAGACAGAGACAGAGAGACAGACAGAGGCAGAGAGACAGAGAGAGGCAAAACAGTCAAGACACCACAAAGGCATAAATTCCCCCCCCCCCCCTCCAGAGAAAGGCTGGTGGGTTTGTTTGTTTTTTGTGTAATTACTTTGTTTTTCTTTCTTTCTTTCTTTTTTAATTTTTTTTTTACCTCTGTCTAATCTCGGGTCTCTTTACACACTTGGCTAATTAGAGGGGATGTGGTAAAACCCACAGGAATGTTGTTTTATGAAAGTACCTTTACATACATAATGACAGTAACAGTGGTGATGACGATGATGATGATGACGATGATGATGATGATGATGATGATGATGTTGATATAATTGACTACAACTACTACGACTACTACTACTACTACGACTACGACTACTACTACTTCTACTGCTGCTGCTGCTGCTGCTGCTGCTGCTGCTGCTGCTGCTATAATAATAACAATAACAGCAAAAACAGCAATAATTATTATAATAATAACCAATGTGATAATGATGATGACGACGATAATGATAATAATGATGATGATAATGATGCTGCTGATGATAACAACAACAACAATAACAACAGTAGTAGTAGTAGTAGTAGTAGTAGTAGTAGTAGTAGTAGTAGTCGTCGTCGTCGTCGTCGTAGTAGTAGTAGTAGTAGTAGTATAACAACAACAATGATAATAAAGATAATAACAACTCATCCCCAGCACTTCTCCACACCAACTAATTATTGCCATAGCAGCAATTTCCTCACTTGTAGCGTAGGCACACACACGCAACTACAGTACGAATACGTGTTAGGACACTGTCTGCAGCAGAATGTGCGCGCACACACACACACATCCCCCCCCCCCTCCCCCCGCCTTCTCTCTCTCTCATTCACACGCACACACTTCAAACTTCAAGCGCTTCGATTTGTTTCTTTTACAAGATTCTGCGCTATATAAATTCCATATTATTATTATTAAACTGATATTTTCTCTGTCTCTGTCTGTCTGTCTGTCTGTCTCTCTCTCCCTGTGTGTGTGTGTGTGTGTGTGTGTGTGTGTGTGTGCGTGCGTGCACGCGCGCGCGCGGTCCATGCGTGCGTGTGTGTGTGTGTATGAGTTCGATTTCACTTTACGTCTCTTCCCAAAATGTGATATTAGGCACATTAAGGGAAAAAAAGTGTAGGGGAGGGGTGGTGGAGGAATTCTGGGAGTGGGGTAGGGGATTAATGTATTAAGTAATCTACACAGAACTGTAAGAAAATATAAATACAAATAATTCTTGAGTACAGAATAATAAAAATCCCAATTTCTAACAGAATCTAACGAATGAACAATAAAACTATTTGTAACCGTAACCAACGAGAGAAAACCTAAACCGCAGAATGAAAACGTCTTTAAAGTCCATAATAACCATAACAATGAACCAATTGGACTATGCAATAATGATTTGAAAAAAAGAACTTATGTATGAGCATGTGCGTACGCGTGCACACGCACGCACGCGCGTACGCACTCGTAACTAAACCTCTGTCAACAGATGCAAAATGTACAGAATGTACCCAGTAGCACAGAAATGGCTGTGCAAGAGCAGTGCAGGCCCTGACACTACCAACACTAGACCCACCCACACAGACAAGTCTAGACATGTCATGCGCCTTTAGCTCTCGATTGGGATTCCTCCATTCCTCTTGCATTCTAGTTTCACTCTTCTTCTTCTTCGGCCATTTGAACAACGTACACCCCCCCCCCCCCCCCCCCTCCCCCACCTCCCCCCCCCCCCCCCCCCCCTTCTTTGCGCTGCTCTTTTGGCTACACTCCACCTTTAGCGTGCGAGTCAGGCAGTATTTTTTTTTCATTCTTTTTATTTCGAGGATCATGGAATAAGCACTCGTGTGCTTTATTTTTCCTTTTTTTAACATCTAGTCCACATGTGCTTGCAGTTTTATAAATTTTGTCATCCGTTCCCACCGGCACACCAACAAAACAAGCGGAACAGGTTTTAACGTGTACGCAAGATGTTCGCACACGGGACCTCGGTTTATAGTCTCATCTGAAGGACTTTTGGAGGGAGTGGAGTCTGTGCTGATGTTAACATCAGGGGAAAATATCCCCCTTGAACGAGATTCGAACCCGGGTCAGCAAATCACGAGCACAAAGCGCAACGCTCTAACCAACCAGGCTATCCCGCCTCGTATAGGCTCATGTAGAGTGCTAGACGAAAAAATTGTTGGTGATTTTCACAGACTTTTTAAAGAATGAAAAAAATGCACTGTGTACTTGTTTTAAGGGGTTGGTGACGTAGAGCAATACCGATTGGTCAGGAAAAGAGCTGGAAATGATCATCAGATGATGATTGCTTGTGTTCCTACAGTGTTGACCCCGAGCATGCATATTGTGGTTAGGAAGCTAGCAGACGACAAAGGACTGAGGGGGGTACAGTGTTTGCTTACTTGTAAACAAAAAATCAAACCTACCAAATTTGTGCAAAATCGCATGAATTTCGAGTCAGAGGCTAGTTGTTTCACACAAAAGAGCGGTTTTTTTTTTTATCTTTGCGGACGCCTTTCTACGTGCGGCGGTATGACTCGCAAGAGTGATACTTATAGGAAAACAGAAACGAAAAAGTGACAAAACGCACAGCAGGAGTGTGGCCTGTATTCATCGATGTTGTCTATAGTCCCCCATCTCATCCAGTAGGCTACCAGCCTCCCATTGCTCGTCTCTCTCCCTGTTATTTTTCCCTGGACCCAGAAAGCCATTTAAAAGTTCCACTGGCTCTGTGTTGGTTTTGGTAATGGAACCGCTGCCCCGAGCCAGGAGTCTTCCATCCTTTTACCCCCAGCCCTCCGCTTGTGGAAAACAAAGGTGGAGGGAGGGAGAGGGAGAAGGGGGGGGGGGATTTAAGAAAGAGAAAGGGATGGGGTAGGGAGGGAGAATTTTCCCTCGTAGGGGATGTCCCAGGTCCTGTCAGTATAAATACCATCCCCATCTTCTGTAGCACTCGCTTTCCCCCAGCCAAGTTAAGCAGCGTCGAGCGTGGTTACCAGTTGGATGGGTGACCGTTTGCGCGCCTTGGCTTCAGTACAGTTCCTCCCAGTTCACCCAGCTGTAAATGGGTACCTGCCCTCTTTAGGGTCAGGGAAGGTAAAGCAGCGAGGGAGAGGAGATGGGCGCTGCCCTCGATATGCTGGCCCTAGAGAAGTTGAGGTCTCTGACGCCTCGCTCCCCTACGACCTTATAGGTTATGGGACTCCTTTACCTTTACCTTACCATCTTCTGTGTTAGGAATTCCCTCTTTTTTATCCTTCTCTTTGTTTTTGCTTTGTTTTTGGTTTTTAAAAAATTTCCTGTCATCTCATTCTTGTCTATTTTCTGCCTTCTTGGTCAATTCTCATGCCCCCCCCACCCCACCCCTGTTTTTTTCCTAGAAAGATTTAAAAGATAACAATACTCTCCCACGCGAAGTCGGATGTGCTGGGCCTGACTTGTCAGGCGCTTAAGGGCAATGCAACGCATTTTCGCTTATATGACAGACGTACAACAATAATATTTTGTGTATGCAACCGTTTTTTAAAACCCCCGTTAAGGTAGCCGCATTCCGACTTCAGGGATAAGTATATTCCTCTCAGATATAATGACTGAAGGAGAGATAAAGAGAGAGGGGTATCTTGGCTGTATTTCTGAACTGTACTTTTATCCTATTTTCTAATAGTACATTTCCCTTTAAAAAAAAAAAAATCCGTTTATGATCAGTTATGAACGTTTTTTATTTGCGAATCACATCTTCCTCTTTTCTGTTTTTGTCGAACGCTCAGGCAGCTACTACGGCAGTGTGTCATAGGAGAGAAAATTACATCTGAAACATTCCCTCTTTTCTATCACAAAATCGTCGCGCAGGAAAAGCCAACAGTGTAAAATATTTCCCCTCTGATCCGACTGGTTTTAAATTCTGAAATTCTAATCTCCGCAGCGTCCATAAAATTCCCTGGTGGGAGTTTTCCTCATCTCTCGGGTCACCTTATGTGTAGGCTTGCCAATGTTTTGTGAAAATGTCTTTCTTGTACACAAGTATGCGCCAGATCGATAAAAACGGATTGGACGTTAAAGATACCGTAAATTTACGTAAGAAAACATAATCACGTCCAGCAACAGCCGTCTATGCTCAGAATTCAAAGATTATTAATTAACCAATCAATGACGATGTTTATCATAAGGGGGGGGGGGGGGGGGGGGGGGGGAGACGGGATAGCTAGTGGTCAGAACATTGCGCTGCAAACTGAACCCGGGTTCATTCTCTTCAAGGGGATATTTTCCCCTGGAGTTAACATCAGTGCAGACTCCACTCTCCCCAAAAGTCCTTCGGATGAGACTA
>CM054153.1:51062900-51075400 GCA_028751875.1 Rapana venosa | reverse complement strand
GAAATAAACTTTGGATGGTCAGAGTGCACGTTCTGCTAGGCAACACCAAAAACTCTCAGTGTCGGCGATTGAAGACTTCAGCAGGCGAGTGTTCTGTACTGTCGACGTTTGCTGGATCAGAACGGTGAATACTCGTGTGCAAATGGCTTTCTTTTGCAGCAGTGCAGGGTCTCTTTCGGATGGGCGCTTTTCGGCGGCCAAACATTTTAAAGGTTCCTGTGGACTGTATGGCTTTTAAAGATATGACGACGGAGATGTAGTTTGGGTGTGGATAGGTGTGCGTGCGTGTGTGTGTGTGTGTGTATGTGTGTGTGTTCTTCTTTAATTTAACGTCTTTTCACATTATGTGATATTAGACAAAAATGTGTGTGTGTGTGTGTGTGTGGTGTGTGTGTGTGGTGTGTTTGCGTGTGTGTGTATGTGTATGTATGTGTGTGTGAATGTGTGTGTGTGTGTGTGGGGGGGGGGGGGGTGTTATGTGTATATGTGTGAGTGTGTGTGTGTGTGTGTGGGGGGGGGGGGTGTATGTGTGTGTATGTATATGTATGTATGTGTGTATGTGTTTGTGTGTCTGTGTGTTTGCGTGTGTGTGTATGTGTGTGTTTGCGTGTGTCTGTGTGTTTGGTGTGTGTGTATGTGTGTGTTTGTGTGTATGTATGTGTGTATGTGTGTGTATGTGTGTGTATGTGTGTGTGTGAGAATGAGTAGCGGAGAGGGAGTTGTGGTAATGGGCATCATAGAAGAAGAGGAAGAAGAACAACAACAAGAAGTAGAAGAAGAACAATAACAACAACAACAACAACAACAAGAACACATCAATCGCCCCATGGATTGATTGAATGATTGATAGAAGGATGAGTAAATATAAACAGTAACTGAACGAACGAACCAACGAACGAATAAATAAATAAACAAACTAAGGAATAACTGTTGTCATTGTTAACGCATTCCCAGCTTAAACACCCCGAGGGTCACCCCACAACGTGCGCTCTGACTCACTCACCCTTTTGGGAACCGCTGTGAGATTGAAACTGCACACTGGATGAGAAGTCTGCTGCGTGCATGACTGCTTTCAAGTACCTCGCCACACAGACAGACAGCCAAGCTCCGACTTCAAAGGCTTTACTTCTCCTTTAAAGCAGAGTGCAAGTTGTTACGCTAAGAGCTTGTCATGGCTGAAGGCAATCTCAACATAACATTAATTTTACAACACAGCAACATTTTGGTGTAGGACTCGCCACTTCGCTTACATCGATAACTGGCACAGCTTTTGGCGTGGGCCAAGAATGAATGGACGATCGCGTGCAGTGATCATTTTGGCCATTCATACTGATAGACGGGGACGGGATAGCTCAATGGTCAGAGCACTCGCTTTCCCCAAGCTAATGTTAAGCAGCATCGAGCGTGGTTACCAAGTAAAGTGGAAGGGTGACCGTTTGCGCGCCTTGGCTTCAGTACAGTCCAGTTCACAGGTAATATGGGTGATTTGCCCCTTGAGTCAGGAGGTAGCGTGAGGAGGTGCTCGCCCTTCACTATGCTGGCACGAGAAAGCTGGGTCTCGATGCCTTACTTTCAACGACAATAGGTTATGCTAATATCTAAGAGTGACGAGTTAATGAGAATAGGTAGGACCCTTTACTTTCTAGATAGCCATTGAGTCTCGTCATGCATTCACTTCACATCACGACCGGACCTTGGCGGTGTGGGGAGACACGAGCTGATACCGTTGGTAAGCTCCCATCCATCTCGGTCTGGCTCGTAGAGTGATTCATATCCAGTTCTCCAATAAAGGTTCAGTTGATTAATGAAGATCATTAATAAGAAACCATCTTCCAATATTTGTAATTAGAATTCAATCTCTTCCCACGCGAGTCGATGCGCTGGGCCTGACTAGTCAGGCGCTTAGCGGCAGCGCAGTTTTGCTCTTATGACTAGACACTAGTTGCCGCCTGACCGTTCGACGTAAGAAGAAGAGTCAAGTAGAATTTGAAAGCTTGATAGATATCATCCCGGCTTAAATCCCGCGTGGCCTTTATAGCTTGACACACGCTCAGAAAGCGAGAGGTCCATGGTTCGGACCCTGTCCACATCAAAGTTTCCCCCTCCCTTTACACTAGACTGAGTGTGGGTATTCCAGGTGAAAGCCAAACTATAAGAATCACCACCAGCAACACGAGAAATGTCCTGAAGAAAAGTACGTACATAGAACAGCCCGTGCTTTATTTTTTGTCGGTTTTTTTCATACCACTTTAAGTCACGGCAGATTTCTCTGCCTGAAATTCGGGATGCACTCCCCAGGGAGAGCGCGTCGCCACAAGAGCAGCGCCACCCATTACTGTTTTCCTGTCTGCAACTGCAATTGTTTTCCTATCAGAGTCCTACCCTATGCTTTCTCCTAGTATCACACACACACGCACGCACCACCCGCACGACACACACACAACACACACACACACACACACACACACACACTTACGCACATAGAAGGGGAAGAAAAGCTGCACCGTGCTGCTCTGGCAAATCGCTTTGTTTTCTGTTCGGACAAAACAATATCACCCGCCCGCCCCCCCCCCCCCCCAAACTGTTGTGATTTACAAGACATGCAGAGTTCAACTATATATGCAACAACAACAAACAACAACAACACAATGCAGCACCACATATACAACAGAATAAATCAATACGCCAATATTCATGCACAGAACCAACACAAACCCCCACCAACCAAAAAAAACAGAAACAAAAAACAACAACAAAAAACAACAACAATCACACCAGCCAAGCAAAACAAAAACCAAAGACAAAAGCAAACAAAACCTCCTAATATAGAATGACAACAGAGCAGAACAAAAAACAAACAACAACAAAAAACAGGACACGACAACCCCAGCCTAAACCAGTTTACATGACACATGACGGACGATGTAGCCTAGTGGTTAAGACGGACTTCTTCAATCTTGTGGGTTACATGAAGTCGTGAGTTCGAATCTCGGCAGCGGCGTCAAATGAAGCAAAGGGTGGGGATTTTTACGATTTCCCAAATAAACTCAGAATGTAGACTTGCCAAGTGCCTTAAATAGCTTCGTGCACATACACACACGCATAAGATCAGATATTTACGTTTAAAGATCCCGTATTTCGTGTCAGTTTAGTAGGATATGAAAGTAGGAATACACCCAGCATGCATCATGTACAAGAAAATGAGCTGCTCTGAAAACGGAACGTGTGGGCTGAGGCTAGCGGACAGACCTCCTGCAGAGTGACAAGTACTGGAGAAGAAGACCAGGCAGGCACTGCACATCCCACCCTGTAAGGGGACGAAGAGAAGAGAAGTGCAATGACACCAACTCCTTACAGTACCATCACGCCAGTCACTGTCAGTACACATGCACATCACGGCCAGTTTCTTTCGTGAATAAACCATGTACATGTTATAGACGATTCCCATTTTCCGGGGAAAGTGAACCAGCCAACCAGCCAGCACACTCACCAATCAACCAACCACCTAACAGACCGAGCAATCAATAAACCAACCTAGCGACTCAATCGATCGATCCACCATTCAGCCTACGACCATCAAAATTAATTATCTAATCAATGAACCACCCCCGTTAATCCGATCAACTGTCCTTCCCCTTCATCTATCCCGTGTCCCTTGGACTGTGGGGGACACCAATGAAGATTTTGCAACCAGCTTCCTCCACTCCCCGAAGTCCTCTGCTTTCACAAACTCCAACCAACCTGTGAACTATTAAAACCAACCAGCCACCCAATACGCCAGCAGCTTAACCAATCAGCAGAGAGCAAAGTGGCAAATCCAATCGACCAATTAGTTGTCTAGCCAACCAACTGACCAATAAACCATCAAACTAATCATTCAGCTTTGAACAAAGCGGTCAGTCTAAGCGACTAATTAACTGTCCAACTAACCAGTCATATGATAAGCCACAAGACTGATCAATCAGCAACTAGCAAATTAGTCTAATCAGCCAGCCAATAAATTGTCCAACCAACTATTCAACTAATAAGCCAAAACATTACCCAATCAGCAATGAGCTAACTAGTCAAATCACCAACTAACCAATCTACTACCCAACCAATCAACGTCCTGGAGCAATAAGCCAATCAGCAATGAGCAATCTAGTCAAACCAACCAACCAACCAACCACCCAACAATTCAACAGATGAACCAACCAACAATAAGCAAAGCAGTCAAACCATCCAACCAACCAACCAACCAATCAACTATCCAACCAGCCAGCCAGCTGTCCAATAAGCCAACAGAGTATCCTATCACCTAACTCGTCTTCCTCTTCGTCTATGATCCCCGGCCACGCTAAATTTTTAATCGGGTCCGGATGTATGGTGGAGTTGGCAGTCTGCCACATACACGTGTCCGACAAACCAGTCAAACTCACCACCAACCAGTCAACACAGTAACCAGCACACCATCAAACTGAGACAAAATGGAGTGGTAAGGTCGACAAGCTTCTAATTCTTCTTCTTCGTCGTCTAACGCTCACACAGCAACTATTGTTGTCTGTTAAAAGAGCGAAAATGCGTCTCGCTGCCTTTAAGCGCCTGACAAGTCAGGCCCAGCGCATCCGACTTGAGCATAAGAGAGAATTGTTATCTTTTAAGTATTTGTGGGGTGAAAAAAAGGCAGGAGAATGGACCAGGAAGGCAGAACATAGAAAAGAAGGAGGTGACAGGAAGAAAAGGAACAAGGCAGAAACAAAGAGAGTGATAGAAAAGAGGACATTTCTGGCACAGAATTTCCAGAAGGTGGGGATGCTATTTATGCTGACAGGCTCTCCTGGCATTCCCACTGGGGAGCTTTTAATTCAATTTGTCCTACATTACGAGTTACGTGTTCGAATCTTGGTGGCGCCTGGTGGATTAAGAGTAGAGTTTTTTTGTTTGGGTTTGGTTAGTTGGTTGGGTGGTGGTTTTCTTTTGGGGGAGGCTGTGGTGGTGGTTTATTGTTGTTTTTTTAAGCATTGCTAGGACAGTTGGCGTACAGACCTCCAAGAGTCTTACTCCCTTTTTGTGTTAAACACACAGGTCAAGCATGCACGTGAAAGATTCTGTGCTTCATGTCAGTGTTTGACGGACAAGCTGTTGTTCCTCATCATCGCACTAGGTTATGAAGTTAGTGAAACAGCTGTACGTGGATGTTGAAATCTTTGCGGATGTGGACAGTACATACAGAGTTTTCGGCATGACAACACTTCGAAAACGACAACAAACAACTAAAAACAAAACTACGAGACAACACCACCACCACCAACAACAACAACAACGTAGTAACAAAAAACTGACCTTGCCGAGATGCTGGCATGGCGGGACAGAGGAGCAGTCTTGCTGGCAGTCATCTCTCCCCCACCCCCTTTCGCTTTCTCAGAGTACGCCCTCCGCAGCATTTTGGAGTCGGAAGGAGCAACCACACACACATACTTCCCGATCCTAGCCCGCCCGGCAGCCTCCCTGCTGTTACTCCTGTCTCTCTCGCGCTCCCCCTTCGTCTCTCCTCTCTCGACGGCCGCCTCTTCACCCTTGGACGGAGAAGACTCCGCCCTGTGAGCACCACTGCGCGGGTGGTCCACCCCTAAACCTTCCTCCGAAACCAGCAGCGATTTGGACCCGGACACTTTTTCGCGGGACGAACTTCTCTTGGAGAAGGTGACCGCAGCTCCTTTCTGCGGCAGATCACTGCCGGAGGAGACTCTCTTCCGCATGCTGCTGCTGCTGCTGGCACTGCCGCTTGTGACGGTGTCTCCTTTCAGTGCATGAATGCGAGGAGGCAAGCCCAATGACTCAGTAGGCGGGTGGTGGAGGAGGAGGGGGGGTGTGTGGATGTTGGCGGGATCGGAAGACAAAGGGAGATCAGCGGGCCGAACTGCTGCTGCTGCAGCGGCGGCGTCGTCTGCCGAGGCGTGATGGCTTTGTGAGCAGCCGCAACATACGGCGGCGGTGGCGGTACGGCTGAGACCGGAGTGAGAGGGATGTACCCGGGGTGACGATGCCTGATCTCTCCACCCTTCCTCTCCGATCGATAGCCGGGAGAGGAGGAGGAGGAGGAGGAGGGTGGGGGTGCTGAGGGTGTGGGTGACGTCACCGTGTTGTCTTTCCTCTGTGAAGGAGAGTGTTTACGCGCGGAGCCCGTGGTCAGAGATCTGCGACATCGGTGTGAATTAGTTAGGCGTGTTTGTGCCAGGTGCAAGTACTAATTAGTTACGCTTGTTGTGCGAGGTGCAAGTACTAATTAGTTACGCTTGTTGTGCGAGGTGCAAGTACTAATTAGTTACACTTGTTGTGCGAAGTGCAAGTTACTAATTAGTTACGCTTGTTGTGCGAGGTGCAAGTACTAATTAGTTACACTTGCACTTGTCGTGCGAGATACAGATACAAGTTATTTACACATGCACTTGTCGTGTGAGATACAAGTACCAATTAGTTACACTTCTGTGAGATACAAGTACAAATTATTTACTCTTGTGTGAGAGACACAAGTACCAATTAGTTACACTTGTTGTGCAAGATACAAGTGCAAATTAGCTACATTTGCGTTCGTTTTGTGATACCAGAACAATTAATTAGCACTTATTCTGCAACACTAGTACAACTTATTAACGCTTATTCTGTGACACTAGCACAACTTATTTTACACTTGCGCGAGTTCACAAGTGCACACAAATAACAAATAAAAGTGCAAAAGCGTGTGAACGGGCGGTGTGTGTGTGTGTGTGTGTGTGTGTGTGTGTGTGTGTGTGTGTGTGTGTGTGTGTGTGTGTGTGTGTGTGTGTGTGTGTGTATGAGACAGAGACAGACAGACAGACACGCACGCACACACATACACACACAGAGAAAGAAAGAGACAAAGACAGAGAAACAGAAAGACAGAGGGAAGAGAGAGTGACAACAGAGAGAGAGAGAGAGAGAGGAGAGAGAGAGAGAGAGAGAGAGAGAGAGAGATGGAGAAAAAGAGAAAGAGGAGAGACAGACAAACAGACAGACAAAACAGAGACAAGAAAAACAGAGACAGACAGACAGAAACATAGATAGACAGACGGACAAACAGACAGACATAGACACAGAGACAATGAGAGAGAGAGAGACAGAGACAGAGACAGAGAGACAGACAGACAGGCAGACAGACAGACAGACAGAGAGAATGATCACGGAACAAGCGAAACAACTGGCGCTTAATTAATGAATGAAGTCAACTGGCGATGAAAGAGGGACAGTGCAGTGGGCTTTTAGCTTATGACACCCCATCACAATCACCCGGCAGACCCTATACAGCAGCCTCTCTCAGCCGTCACTAATGGCAGACACAGGCCAGTGCTAGTGCTTAAGGCCTAGGTCACAGCAGGCAGGCCTGTCATAGGAGCAGGCGTGTGTGTCAGGTTCGGTTCTTGTCACATTCATCTCTGTCTGTCTGTCCGACCGTTCCCCCCCCCTCTCTCTCTCTCTCCCTCTCTCTCTCTATATATATATTTTATTTTTTATTTTGTATGTATGTATGTTTATGTATGTATGTATGTATGTTTATGTATGTATGTATGTATTATATATGTATGTTTTGTATGTTTATGTATGTATATAGTGTCTTGCTGTTTTGGTATGTATCGCCGCACCTGCGTTGTATCATGTCAAGAATTTAAAACAATATATATATATATATATATATATTTTTATATATATATATATATTATATATATATATATATATATATATATATATATATATATAATAAAATAAATATATACATACTATTACATAACATAAAATAAAATGTACATAAGAATATGTATTTTTCCATTCCTTGGCTAGAGGCCTGGGGTTCACCAATGGTGAGATTTTCGCGTATGAGAACCTTTTCTTCCCCCATCATGAAGGTACGTAGCCGCATTTCGCCTTCGGGGGAGGAATGGTGGGTATGTTCGTGTTACCGTTAGCTGACACGAATTACAGGATCTTTACGTGCATGATTGATCTTCGCATGCGTTATGGGTATGTCGTGTTTCCTTCACGCTGACACGAATACAGGATGTTTTAGGCATGATGATCTTCTGCATCGTATGGGTTGTTGTGTTTCCTTCACGCTGACACGAATTACAGGATCTTTCACGTGCATGATTGATCTTCTGCATGCGTATGGGTATGTTCGTGTTTCCTTCACGCTGACACGAATTACAGGATCTTTCACGTGCATGATTGATCTTCTGCATGCGTATGGGTATGTTCGTGTTTCCTTCACGCTGACACGAATTACAGGATCTTTCACGTGCATGATTGATCTTCTGCATGCGTATGGGCATGTTCGTGTTTCCTTCACGCTGACACGAATTACAGGATCTTTCACGTGCATGATTGATCTTCTGCATGCGTATGGGGATGTTCGTGTTTCTTCACGCGACACGAATACGGATCTTTACGTGCATGATTTATCTTCTGCATGCGTAAAGGGGATGTTCTGTTTCCTCACGCTGACACGAATTACAGGATCTTTTACGTGCATGATTGATCTTCTGCATGCGTATGGGTATGTTCGTGTTTCCTTCACGCTGACACGAATTACAGGATCTTTCACGTGCATGATTGATCTTCTGCATGCGTATGGGTATGTTCGTGTTTCCTTCACGCTGACACGAATTACAGGATCTTTACTGTGATTGATCTTTGCATGGTTTTATGGGTATGTTCGTGTTCCTACGCTTTACACGAATCACAGGACTTTCACGTCAATTGATCTCGCATGCTTATGGGTATGTTCGTGTTTTTCCCTTTACGCTGACCGAATTCAGATCTTTCCCTGCATGATATCTTCTGCATGCGTATGGTTGTTTGTGTTTCCCTTTACGCTGCACGAAATTTCGGATCTTCACGTGCATGATTGATCTCTGCATGCGTAGGGTATGTTCGTGTTTCCCTTTACGCGACACGAAATTTGGATCTTTACGTATATTATCTTTGCATGGTATGGGAAAGTTGTGTTTTTCACGCTGCACGAATTACGGATCTTTCACGTAGGGTTGATTTTGCATGCGTATGGGTTGTTCGTGTTTCTTCACGCGACACGAATTACAGGATCTTTACGGCTGTTGATCTTCTGCATGGTTTTTTGGGCATTTCGGTTTCCTTCCCCTGAACGAATTCAGGTCTTTCACGTGCTGATTGTTTTCTGCATCTTTTGGGCATTTCGTGTTTCCTTCACGCTGACAGAATTACAGGACTTTCCCGGGATATTGATCTTCTGCATGGGATGGGGATGTTTTGGTTTCTTCCGCTGACACGAATTTCAGGGATTTTCAGTGCGATTGATTCGCATCGTATGGGGTTTTTGTTTTCCTTACGCTGACCGAAATTTCAGGATCTTTCACGTGCATGATTGATCTTCGCATGCGGGGTATGTTCGTGTTTCCTTCACGCTGACCGAATTAAGGATTTTCAGTGCATGTTGATTTCGCATGCGTATGGGTTTGTTGGTTTTTTTCACCTGCACGAATTAAAAGGGTCTTTCAGTCTATTTATCTTCTGCATCATGGGTATGTTCGTGTTTTCCCTTTACGCTACACAATTACAGGGCTTTCAGTGCATGATTGATTTCTGCATGCGTTAAGGGGTTTGTTTTTTCCTTTCCCCGAAAGAATTACAGGGTCTTTCACGTGCTATTGATCTTCTGCATGCGATGGGGATGTTGTGTTTTCCTTTACGCTGAAAGAATTAAGGGTCTTTCACGTGCAGATTGATCTTTTGTGGTATGGGTTTTTTGTGTTTCCTCACGCTGACACGAACACAGGATCTTTCACGTGCATATTTGATCTTTTGCATGCGTATTACACGGACGGAATTAAGGCAGCCCGGTCTGCACTGAAATTTCCCGGGGGAACGTAAAATCCCCTCCTACCTTTTAATTCACCAGCACTGCCCCGGGAAAGAACCCCCCGCTTTTGCACCCACGGGAAATTTAGAAGTCGAACGGTTTTTAACCCCCTCGGCTACAGCGTCCCCCATCCTATTATTTTTAAAAAAAAGAAGGGAAAGAAAAGAGAGAGGGTAAATTTTCATAACTCTAAAAATGAATACCCGCAACCCCCGAATCCCTAAACAGAGCAGGAAATTTCCGATCCAAAAAATTTACGAAGAAATCCGGAGTTTTCTGATCAAACTGCCCTTGCTTTGAATCAGAAAAGGCAACAATTTTGGGGTTTTAAAACCCCCCCCCCCCCCCTCTCCCTTCCTCCTCCCCCCCACCACCCCATTACCCTTCCCCTTCTGCTGTTTGTTTCTACCCCGCTTTTTAGAGTATTAGCTCCCCTCCCCTCTTCCTCAAACCCCCCCCCCCCACCCCCCCTCCCACCCATTACACGTCTCATCTACCCAGCTCTCCCTTCCTGCTGTTTGTTCTCTTATCTTACAGTCTTGTGCAACACTATACTCATCTACAACACGAGAGGTTTCGGGTTCGATTCCCCGTTTGGACTGATGTGGTTTTCTTTCTCGTTTCTCGGCTACAGCTCCGAGGTTCACCAATGGTGAGATTTTTTGTTTGTTTGCGTGCGACCGTTTGGTTTAAAAATTTTTTTTTTATTACCCATCATGAAGGTAGCCGCATTCTGACTTCAGGGATGATGTCTAAACACGGCATCAGTGTGCATGTGGTTTTGTTTGCTTTGTTTTTTGTTGGTTTTTTCTTTCTTTTTTATTTTTTATTTTTTACTGTTGTCATCCGTTCCTAATGGTACACAATGCAGAACACCTTGCGCACACGTTAAATCCTGTTCCGCTTTTCGAAAGAGTAGGCCATTGTGTGCGCTTTTCGAAAGAGTAGGCCATTGTGTGCCGGTGGGAACAGATGACAAAATTTACAAAACCGCATACACACGGGGACTGGATGTAAAACAGCGCACATGAGTGCTTATTTCATTATCCTCGATATATATATTATATATAAATCAAAGCGCTCAGATATATTTATATATATATATATATATATTATATTATATATATATATATATATATATATTATATATATATATATATTATCTGAGCGCTTTGATTTGTTGCTTTACAAGATTCAGCGCTATATAAATTCCATACCTTATTATTATTATTATTATCATTATTATTACAATGGCCTACTCTTCCGAAAGAAGGAACAGATTTTTTTTTAAAAACCGTGTGTGCGCAAGATGTCCTGCGTGCGTTCGCACACGGGACCTGGGTTTCTAGTCTCCATTCGAAGGAGTGGCGTCGGTTCTGATGTTAGCTCCAGGAAGAGCAGCCCCAGTATACCGCAGAGAAGTCTGCCGTGACTGAAGGTTACAGTTCCTGACCTAATCCGTCTCCGCTCATCCCCCCTCTCCCCCCTCCCCTCACCCCCCCCCCTCCACCCCCCCCCCCCCTCTCTCTTTCATTCCGTTGCTCCCTATCTTACCTTCACCAGAGCTACGCTCTTAGTCACTTTAAAGCAACCGAAACCAGAAAAAGAAACAAGAAAAAAGAAAAAGAAACATAAAATGGATAAAATCAAAAGCAAAACCAACGCCACAACTCGCTGTACTTCCCTCTTTTTTTCCTAAAGATCACACCACAGTTTGGGTAACTTCCATAGTGTAAATCCAGATCCAGACCTGGAAATAGCTGGCTACAGGAAGGTGGCAGGATGGTTAAGACGTTCGCCTGCCAACAAGTAAACCGTGAGGTTGTGGGTTCGATTCCCAGCCTCGCCCTTTCTTCCCGGTTTGACCAAAAAAAATCGAACTGAATGTCAAAGTCCTTCGGATGAGACTATAAACCGAGGCCCCGTGTGCGAACGCATGCAGAACATCTTGCGCACACGTTAAATCCTGTTTCGCTTTTCGGAAGAGTAGGCCATTGTGTGCCGGTGGGAACAGATGACAAAATTTACAAAACCGCATACACACGGGGACTGGATGTAAAAAAGCACATGAGTGCTTATTCCATTATCCTCGATATTAAAGAATAAATAAATAAATAAACAGCCCAGGCTTATGTGAAGTCATCCTCAACAGCTACAGACAGGGAAACACACACGGAGACAGGAGCAGAATGATTTTTAAAATGTATTTTAAAAGGGTGGCGCTGCTCTTTTAGCGACGCACTCTCCCCAGGGAGAGACAGCCCAAACTTCAGGGAGAGAAATGCGTCGTGACTTAAAAGTGGTTGGCCCAGGCCAAAAGCTGTGTCAGGTTATTGATGTCAGCTAATTGCCAAGGCCTACACTAAAATGTTGTTATGTTTAAAATGTTGTGTTGAGATTGCCTTCAGCCATGACAAGCTCTTAACATAACAACCTGCACTCTCCTTTATAGGAGAAAAAATCCTCTGAAGTCGGAGTATGGCTGCCTATTTGGCGAGGTACTTGAAAAGAGTCATACACGCAAACTTCTCACCCGGTGTACTTCCTATCTCACAGTGATTCCCAGGTGGGATGAGTGAGTCAGAGTGCATGTTCTGGGTGACCCCCAGGG
>CM054153.1:51055400-51060400 GCA_028751875.1 Rapana venosa | reverse complement strand
GGGTGAACTGTACTGAAGCCAAGGAGCGCAAACGGTCACCCATCCAACTGGTAACCACGCTCGACGCTGCTTAACTTGGCTGGGGGAGAGCGAGTGCTCCGACCACTGAGCTGTCCCGTTACCCACTATTTAGGCAGCCGCATTCCGACGCCGCAGATGTATAGATTCTGAACACGGACCAAGGTAGCAGCCGGCAGGCATGGTTTACCTGGACAGTCGTGTACTTCAGGTCAGTTTGGCTTAGAGCAACTTACCTCGCTGACCTGTCCTCTGACCTCAATGTATCGCGTTGTTTCCAGGTCAGTGGTCGCGCCTAAAGCAAATGTCACACGGACACTGGCTCTTGAAGCAATGCTTGCAGCTGATATCCAAAGACGGTAAACATGAATTATCCGAGGGCGTTCTTTTCGTCCAGTTCTAGTTTTGTTCTAAGATTTTATTTCATTTTGCTTTCCCCAGTGCTGATGCCGGGGGCTTGTCAGTATAAATAGTACCCCCCACCTTCTGGAAATTCTGTTCTAGGTATTCCCTCTTTTCTATCTCTCTCTGTTTCTGCTTTGTTCCTTTCCTTCCTGCCACCTCCTTCTTGTCCATTTTCTGCCGTCTTGGTCCATTCTTTTTTTCCCCCAGAAAAACTTAAAAAATAATTCTCTCCCACGCCAAAGTCGGAAGCGCTGGGCCTGACTTGTCAGGCGCTTAACGGCAGCGCAACGCAATTTCGCTCATATGACTTGACAACAATAGCTGCTGTTTGAGCGTTCGACGAAGAAGTGTGATTTTGCTTTTTTTGTTTGTTTGATTTTTTGCTTGTACTGGGTTTTGCTTCTTTCTTTATCAAGCCTTGACACCCAAGATCTTATATTCTTCTGATTAGCTCACTGACGTGTAATAGATAGATCAAGCCACGTTATTCTTTGCACAGTCGCTTTTGTTTGTTTGTTTGTTGTTCTTGTTTTTGATTTTCTTGTTTTCTGTTGTTTTTTTGTTAATTTTTTGGGGGGTGAAGGGGAGGGGTAGCATCTGAATAATGAAAACTTTAAAAAAAAGAGATAAGTAACAGCATAGACAAAAGTCTGAAACAAAAATGTATTTTTACATGCGTTTTTGGTTTTGCATATCAGTGGTTTGAGTAATTTTCTAGACTTTCAGTTGTGAAGGTTTTATACAAACAGCATAATTTAAAAAATCAACCTTGCTCGCTGGTGTGTGTGTGTTGTGTGTGTGTTGTGTGTGTGTGTGTGTGTGTGTGTGTGTGTGTGTGTTGTGTGTGTGGTGTTTGTGTGTGCGCGTGTGCTTGTTTCTTTTTTCTTTTATTTTCAGGATAATGAAATAAGCACTCATGTGATTTTCTAAAAACTTCCAGTCCCCGTGTATATGCAGTTTTGTAAATATTGTTATCAATTCCCACCGGCACACAATGGCCTATTCTTCCGAAAAGCGGAAAGGGTTTTAACGTGTGCGCAAGATGTTCTGCATTTGGTCGCACACGGGACCTCAATTTATAGTCTCATTCGAAAGACAAACCGACAGATTACATCAAATAAAATTGTTTTATTTCGAGGATAATGAATGCGCACTTAGGGTGTTTTTTTTCACATCCAGTCCCAGAGAGATGAGAGAGAGAGAGAGAAAGAGAGAGAGAGAGAGAGAGAGAGAGAGAGAGAGAGAGAGAGAGAGGAGAGAGAGAGAGAGAGAGAGAGAGACAGACAGACAGACAGACAGAAGACAGAAAGAAATCACAGACAGAGCCAGAGACAGAGACAAACACAGAGAGAAAATGACAGAGAGACAGAAAGAGACAGAGAGAAATAGAGAGTTGAAAAAGAAAAACAAAAGCAAAGGGAACCAAAGCCGGGCAGAAATCAATAGAGGCCGAAACAGCCAAACCATTTAGCATCGATCCCGACCAGATTTCACAAGACTTTGCCCCTCAGACCTGTCACTTCTGTACAGACAGCCTCCACACAGACCACAGTCACTTCTGTACAGACAGCCTTCACACAGACCACAGTCACTTCTGTACAGACAGCCTTCACACAGACCACAGTCACTTCTGTACAGACAGCCTCCACACAGACCACAGTCACTTCTGTACAGACAGCCTCCACACAGACCACAGTCACTTCTGTACAGACAGCCTCCACACAGACCACAGTCATTTCTGTACAGACAGCCTTCACACAGTCATTTCTGTACAGACAGCCTCCACACAGACCACAGTCACTTCTGTACAGACAGCCTTCACACAGTCACTTCTGTACAGACAGCCTCCACACAGACCACAGTCACTTCTGTACAGACAGCCTTCACACAGACCACAGTCACTTCTGTACAGACAGCCTCCACACAGACCACAGTCACTTCTGTACAGACAGCCTCCACACAGTCACTTCTGTACAGACAGCCTCCACACAGACCACAGTCACTTCTGTACAGACAGCCTCCACACAGACCACAGTCATTTCTGTACAGACAGCCTCCACACAGTCACTTCTGTACAGACAGCCTCCACACAGACCACAGTCACTTCTGTACAGACAGCCTCCACACAGACCACAGTCACTTCTGTACAGACAGCCTCCACACAGTCACTTCTGCACAGACAGCCTCCACACAGACCACAGTCATTTCTGTACAGACAGCCTCCACACAGACCACAGTCACTTCTGTACAGACAGCCTCCACACAGACCACAGTCACTTCTGTACAGACAGCATCCACACAGACCACAGTCACTTCTGTACAGACAGCATCCACACAGTCACTTCTGTACAGACAACCTCCACACAGACCACAGTCACTTCTGTACAGACAGCCTTCACACAGACCACAGTCACTTCTGTACAGACAGCCTCCACACAGACCACAGTCACTTCTGTACAGACAGCCTCCACACAGACCACAGTCACTTCTGTACAGACAGCATCCACACAGTCACTTCTGTACAGACAGCCTCCACACAGACCACAGTCACTTCTGTACAGACAGCCTTCACACAGACCACAGTCACTTCTGTACAGACAGCCTCCACACAGACCACAGTCACTTCTGTACAGACAGCCTCAACACAGTCACTTCTGTACAGACAGCCTCCAGACAGACCACAGTCATTCTATGCCAACAAACAAAAAATCCTCCAACTTTTCGGAAGCTTTTTTTTTTGCAGCTCTCTTTTTTATTTTAATTGTATGTATTCGACTTTTTTGAAAGAGTTTGTTTACTAAAGTAGAAAAAATGATAGAGTTTTGGAATGTGATTTTTTATATGTAGAAATTTCGTTTCTGTAGGAAGCATCATCGTTGTCGTCGTCGTCTTCATGATGATGATGATGATGATGATGATGATGATGATGATCATCATCATCATCATCATCATCATCAACAACGACAAAATGATAGGCTCTTGAAATCTTATTTTTGTACGTCAAAATTTACTTTATGTAAGAATCAACGTCATCCTCCTCCTCATCATCATCATCAGGTTTTGTTCCTTGTCAGATAAACGTGAAGTTGCATCATCCTGATTATTACTGTTGTCATTGTCGTCAGAAGCAGCAGCAGTGATACTACTACTACTACTACTGCTACTGCTACTACTGCTACTACTACTACTACTATTACTACTACTACTACAACAAGGAAATAAGTAAGATATAATTATGTCATACACAATAATAATGTTAGGATATGAATAAAGAAATCCTCAGCAATGAATGAACGATCATGATTAAAGTAAATCAGATTACTTATATGTGACTGTGTGCTCACACGCCACGCGCTCGCGCGCATACGCACACATACACACACACACACTTTTTTTTTTCTCTCTCCCTGATCATAGCAGATTTCTCTGTGAGACGTTAGAGCTGCTCTTTCTTCCTCAGGCACCACAACTTCGCTATGAGGTATTTTTCTTTGTTTACGTTTGTTGTAGATGTCTATACGTGGTTACCAGTTGGATGAGTGACCGTTTACGCGCCTTGGCTTCAGTACAGTCCCCCGTTTCATCCAGCTGTATATGGGTACCTACTCTCTTTAGGGTCAGGGAAAGCAAAGCAGCAAGGGAGAGGAGATGGGCGCCGCCCTCAATATGCTGGCCCCTTGAGAAGTTGAGGTCTCTGATGCCTCGTTCCCCCACGATCTTATAGGTTATGGGACACCCCTGTAAGTGGTCTATATAAATGGTTGTTCAAATATTCCCCCGAATTTGGCCTGAAACTTTTTGTTCTGATGAATTCTAATGTACACTATTACCATATTAAGCATCACTACATGATGATGATGACTAATGATCAATATGATGATGACGACGACGACAGCGACGGTGACGACGATGGTGATGATGATATGATGGCAGAGGTTATTATGCCCTTATTACTACTACTACTACTACTACTACTACTATACTACTACTACTACTACTACTACTACTACTACCAAACTTGTACCCTGTTTCTTGGTTTAAGCAAAATTATATTTTGAAAATCCTACATACACAGACTTACAACAGCCACATGAAACTAAAAGCTTACAGTGTGCTCAACAGCAGTGAAAAGGTTCAGTCTTTACATTTGGCAGCTGGTAGACTTCAGTTTGTTCAGACTGTGAAAGATGATCTATTTGGAAACACATTTGACAAGTAGTAGCTTTAAATAATCACTTTAAAAGTCACTGCACTGAGACATTTTGTAATGGAAAGGTAAGAGCAGAATGAACTGTGCTTCTTATTCCATTTCCAGTATTATGATCATAATCATGATCATGACCACCACCACCACCACCACCACCACCACCATGTAGAAAAACAATATACTCTTTAAATCTCATTTTTGTATGTCCGAATTTATTTCTGTAGGTAGTATCATCACCATCATTATCACCATCATCATCATCATCATCATCATCATCATCAGCAGCAGCAGCAGCAGCAGCAGCAGTATCGTCACCACCACCACCACCACCACCACCACCACCACCACCACCACTATCATTATGGAGAAA
>CM054153.1:51047900-51050400 GCA_028751875.1 Rapana venosa | reverse complement strand
AGAGAGAGAGAGAGAGAGAGAGAGAGAGAGAGAGAGAGAGAGAGAGAGAGAGAGAGAGAGAGAGAGAGAGAGAGAGAGGAGAGAGAGAGAGAGAGAGAGAGCGAGAGAGAGAGAGAGAGAGAGTGTGTGTGTATGTGTGTCTGTGCGCGTGCGTGCGTGCGTGCGCGCGGACGTGTCCATGCGTGCGTTCGTGCATACGTGCAGTTGCACTAAACCCCGATCTCCCTTGTCATAAGACGAGGGAGGAGTTGTCTACGTGATTCACTGGACAGACAGTAAGCCGCCTTGTAATCCATCCCACCCTGTTCACGTCTAGTTCTCCATGTTGCTTTGCCTCTTGTTGTGCATAATATCTGGCTCTTGTTGTACATAATCTCTCTCTCTCTCTCTCTCTCTCTCCTCTTCTTCTCTCTCCTCTCTCTCTCTCTCTTCTCTCTCTCTCTCTCTCTCTCGCTCTCCTCTCTCTCTCTCTCTCCTCCTGTCCTCTCTCTCTGTCTCTCTCTCTCTGTCTGTCTGTCTCTCTTTCTCTCTCTCTGTCTCTCTCTCTGTCTCTCTCTGTTCCTGTCTCTCTGTCTCTGTCTGTCTCTCTCTCTTTCTCTCCAGCCTAATTCATTTATATTCTGTCTACTCATGGCTTCTAGTCACCCTGAGATTGGGCGCAGCCTTGCTTTATATTTTGTGTAAAAGCCTTTAGAATATGAGATATCTTGGTTTCTTAAGTCATATTTTTTGTAACTGATTTTTATTGTGGTGGTTGTGGTTATACAATAACATTTTGGGGGGGTTTTGTGCTTCATTATTTTTCTCACTAAAATACTAAGCAGTTCAGCAACCCCCTCCTTCATGTATGGGCCAATGGCCTTTTTTTGAATAAATCTTTCGAGTTCGAGTTCTCTCTCTCTCTCTCTCTCTCTCTCTCTCTCCTCTCTCTCTCTCTCTCTCTCTCTCTCTCTTTCTCTCTCTCTCTCTCTCTCTCTCTATATATATATGCATGCATGTATATGTATATATTATATATATATATATGCATGCATGTATATATATATATATATATATATATATATATATATATATATATATATATATATATATATATATATATATGCACGTGCTCAACGCAGCTACTGTACTGGCGTATATTATAGCTAGCCAAGCGCTGAGAGTTATAAGAGATCCACATTCAATATCAACGTCACACACCCACCACCACCACCACCACCTAGCTATTATTCAAAGATGCTTATATAAATGCTCGCTTAGTCATGAGATATGCTGAGATATCAGGGTGAGGGTGTTTTTTCATACTTTCTTTCTCAGTGCAATAAGGTCGAGGGTGATAAATGTGTGAAAGACAAGCACGCAAAGAGAAAAGGTATTAATGCATAAACAATGTGGACGTTAGATTTGTAGTTAGAGTAGATTTGTGTCGATGAACATCAGTCTACACTACACACACGCACGCACGCACGCGCGCACACATACACACAAGCACGCGCGCGCGTGCACACACACACACTTTAATGTACCATCTGGATATCAAATCATTGACTTTTACTTTCACACACACACACACACACGCACGCGCGCGCGCGCCACACACACACACACATTCAGTTCAGTTATTATATCTATCTCAAACAGAAATTCATACACACAAATACACACACACACACACACACACACACACACACACACACACACACACACACACACACACACGCGTACATCTCCCCCCCCTCCCCCCTCACACACACACATACACACACGTACACCAATCAACCCACCACCCACCCACCCACTCACACCCACCCACACTCGAACTCACACGTACCTCCACCCACCCATCCAGCCCCCACCCACCCACACACACACACAGCACACACACACACACCACACACACACACACACCACACCACACACACACGTACCTCCCCCCCCCCCAACTCCCCCCCCCCCACCCCCCCCCCCCCCCCCCCCCCCCCCCCCCCCCCCACCACACACACACACAACAATGAATCCTCCTCCTTGTCCTTGTCCGACTTGTTCAGCTCCTATCCCTAGTCACGCAGTCTGGCTCATGATGGTGTTAAGCAAAAGACGTGCGACCTAGGACAACATTGGACGTTCTCTTCTTCTGGTTTTTTCCCCAATCTTGTCTTCTCTGTTATGTTTCACGATGTTTTGATCATTAATCTCTTTTTTTGTTTTGTCTTTCTTTATTAGGGGATTGGGATCAGATTTAAAGGATAACGGGGGGGGGGGAGTGGGGATGGGGGGGGGGAGGGACGTTTCGATAATGACGTCTTTTACTGTTTTGATAATCCGTCTTTTTTGTTGTTAGGGATCGGCGGCGTTGTGTTTATAGGATTAAGACGTGGAACGTTAAACGGGGGGGGGGGGGGGGGGGGGGGGGGGGGGGGAGGGAGGGAGAGGAGAGGGGGAGGAGAGAGAGAGAGAGAGAGAGAGAGAGAGAGAGAGACAGAGAAGAGACAGACAGACA
>CM054153.1:51030400-51040400 GCA_028751875.1 Rapana venosa | reverse complement strand
GTGATCAGTAGTTGAAATAATTTCCTTTTAAAACCAGCTTGATGTTCTCCAGTGATATTGTTTTCCTCAACCCATTCTTGTAACGAGAAGAGAGAGGAGAGAGCGAGAGAGAGAGAGAGAGAGAGAGAGAGAAGAGAGAGAGAGAGATGGAGATACACAACACACACACGCACGCACGCCACAATCACACAAAACCCCTCATCTCATCATCTCCTCCCCCCCCCCCCCCCCCCTCCCACCTCCTTCGTCTATTATCACTTTAAGTGAACAGACCTAAAATCGAACACACACACACACATGCGCGCGCGCGCGCGGCGCGCACCACACACACACACACACACACACACACACACACCACACACACACACGCGCGCGCGCACACACACACACACACATACAGAGAACATTTTGCGCACACTTTAAAACTTATCCCACTTTTCTAAGGAGTAGGTAGGTCATTGCGTGTGCCAGTGGGAACGGATAACAAAATTTACAAAACTGCATATAGGCCCTACACGGGGACTAGGTGTAAAAGAAAAGCAATGAGTGCTTATTGAAATATTCCATTATCCTCGAAATAAAAAAAACAATTGCTTAGAGTGAATGGACGTTAAATCCAAAGAACGAAAGAGACACACACACACACACACACACACACACACACACACACACACACACACACACACACAAGTAAGTCAGCTCAGACAATGAGGGAGGTAGTAGCCGACATCCATCCATGCATCCATCCATAACATAACCAAAAAAACTGAAGCCCATTACATGTTCATCGACCTCACAGAACAAAAGAACACAGCTGCGTGGCGTGCAATGACGTCATCCACAGCAAGACTTTGACGTAAACCAGGGGGCTTAATGGCTTCCAATCCCGAAAAATAGAAAATAATTGAATGGTCGAAAAAAAGCACCATATATGTCTGATATTTTTTCTTTGTTGAGATTATACCTCTCCCATCCCCTTCCTCACCCCTACCCCTTTGCTGTCAGTGTTCAATGTAAATCTGGATTTTTCTCCCCACTTCCTTTTAAAAGTCTGATTTGACCATGAAAATTAAAAAGGTTTCTATAACTCAAAAGTTTTTTTTTTTTTAAAAGGAGGGATGGGTGGGTGGGGGGGGGGGGGGGGGGGGGGGTGGCGGTGATGAACATGACAACACTAGGATGTTTGGCTTGCA
Source organism: Rapana venosa (assembly GCA_028751875.1). Lineage (NCBI taxonomy): Eukaryota > Metazoa > Mollusca > Gastropoda > Neogastropoda > Muricidae > Rapana > Rapana venosa. The sequence goes on along the minus strand of CM054153.1, from coordinate 51,039,207 downwards.
GCAACAAAGCATCACAAATTACCCATCTAAGCATGAAAATCCCCTATGGGTATGTCGGGGGAGGCCTGTCAAAATGAACAGCATCCCCACCTTCTGGAAATTCTGTGCAATATATTCCCTCTTTTCTATCTCCCTCTCTTTGTTTCTGCCTTGTTCCTTTTTGTTTTTCCTGTCACCTCCTTCTTGTCTGTTTTCTGCCTTCTTGGGTCCATTCTCCTACCTTTTTTTTTTTTTTAACCCATGAAGACTTAATAGATAACGATTCTCTCCAACGCGGAAGTCCGATGCGCTGGGCCTGACTTGTCAGGCGCTTAACGGCAGCGCAACGCATTTTCGCTCATGGAACGGACAACAATAGTTGCTGTCTGAGCGTTCAACGAAGGAGAAGAAGAAGAAGAAGAGAAAAGAGAGAAGAGAAGAAGGAAGGAAGAAGAAGAAGAAGAAGAAAATGAAAGAAGAAGAAGAAGAAAAAAGAAGAGAAGAAGAAAAGAACAACAACAACAACAACAAGAATCTCCCCAAACTGGAATTTTGATGACAGCATGAAGTAAGATGCGGTTTGCAAATGAAGGTGGAAAACAAAGGGTTTCGCTTGTCAAAGCAAAAACAAAATGGGTTTGCACACCGAAGCAACATCAACGTGGTCCATTTATATGCGTTTGAGCGCTTTTGATTTGTTGCTTTACAAGATTCAACGCTATATAAATTCCATACATTATTATTATTATTATTATATCGCTGTACACAACACAGCGCGATAAGGTTTTCTAATATCAAAAGCACAACTTGTATGTATACTAATACATACCTCCCTCTCTCTCTGTGTCTCTCAGTACAAACCTGGCATCACTTTCTCCCCAAAATTAATGTATTGATCAACAATATCTACTTAGTAGCATGCAATTAAGTGGTATGCTTTGTTTAATAGAACTGTTTTTCTGTTCGATGGTATGTCAGTTTTCCTGTTTAACTGCTAGTTTGTCTATTCATTTGGGTGACGTGTGTGGAGGGGATTTGTTACCAGTACATTCCATCCAAATTTTGTTACATGGTTTTGCATTAGAGCTATTTCCACATAACAAAGTAATCTATGTTTTTTGAAAACTCTCCCTCTCTGCCTCTGTCTGTCTGTCTGTCCGTCCGTCTGTCTATCTTCGTTTCTCTCTTCATGCGTGCATGTGTATTCATTTGCATTCTTTGCTTTTGTTTTTCTTGCAATCTTCTTCTTTCTCTTCTTTTTTTCATGTTGAGGGCTGGATGAAAAAACTCCTTGTAACTTAATCTATTACCCTCGTAAAACAAAATTGCCTTTGCGTTTGCTCTCTCTTCTCTCTCTCCTCTCTCTCTCTCTCTCTCTCTCTCTCTCTCTCTCTCTCTCTCTCTCTTCTCTCTCTCTCTCTCTCTCTCTCACACACACACACACACACACACTCCGTGTATTGTGGCCTAAGACCAATGTACATATTAAACACGTTCAGAGTTCCGAGTTCTCTCTCTCCTCTCTCTCTCTCTCTCTCTCTCTCTCTCTCTCTCTCTCTCTCTCTCTCTTTCTCTCTCTGTAACACATAGTCCATCATATAGATATTACCAACTTACTTCACCCAAATCAGTCTGGATTTAGAAAAAATCACTCGTGCCATACGGCATTAACTAGTCTTGTAGACAATTGGCTGTCAAACATTAATGACAATAAATTTTGTGGAGTATTATTTGTAGATTTCAAAAAAGCATTTGATACAATTGACCGAAGACTTCTCATTAAAAAGCTAGACTTATATAATCTCTCTACAAATACTCTTGAACTTCTTGCTTCTTATCTTACAAACAGGCAACAATGTGTTTCAATAGCTACGTCCACATCCACACTAAAACCCATTCATTATGGAGTACCACAGGGATCCATCTTAGGACCAATTCTCTTTTCATTATACATAAATGACCTTCCTCTCCATATCAAATCTAAATGCGAACTTTTTGCTGACGACACAACCATACATACAAGCCATGCTGACATTAACTCTCTTGCAAAGACATTGCAAAATAGCACTGATGATCTTGTCAAATGGACTGAACTAAATCACATGTCTATACACCCCCAAAAAACAAAATGCATGCTTATCACTACCAGACAAAAGCGACAAAATCTATCTCATAAATGTTCTCCAATCCATATTGAAAAGAAAGCAATAGAACAAGCCTTGCACCACAAAGTTCTAGGAGTAACAATTGATGAAAATCTCAGCTGGTACCATCACATATCCTATCTGTGCAAATACATGTCTCAAAGAGTATACAAAGTGACTAAAATCAAACATTTTCTTCACTTTCATTCAAGAAAACTATTCTTTCAAGCTTATATACAATCCTCAATAGATTATGCTTCAACCCTGTGGGATTCTGCTAGTGCAAACACTATGAAACCTTATTAAGTCTGTATAAACGTGCTCTTAAACTGGTTCTTCTGAAGAAGACTACCTTACTAGAAGTGGATTATACTCAGTTAAATATTCTTCCCCTACACCAAAGACTAAGATTTAACAAAGGCATCATGATGTTTAAGATAATGACAGGAACTTTCCCTCATCCTTAAAGACAAGTTCCATGAATCATTCCAGAAATACTGAAAGCCATGTGTCCCATCCCAGAATAGATTGTTCAATCTAGCTTACTTTACTCAGGCCCTGTGCTGGGAACCCCCTTCCTGACTCATTTAGACAACACCATCATTAACAATCTTCAAAAGTCATTTTTTCATCCACTTGATGCATCAAAATAAAAATCCACAATTGATCTGTTGGAAACAAAGTAATATATCCTCCCTTGCATTATACCAAATATCCTCTCTCTCTCTCTCTCCCCCTCCCCCCCCCCCCCCCCCCCCCCCCCCCCCTCTCTCTGTTTAAGTGTGAGTGTTTTACTTGTATATCGCTATTGTGTTATTGAAAAATGACTTCTAAAAATGAATTTTCCACTATCCTATTCTTTGTAATGACTCTAGGACGATCTTAACATGTACAATGTTAAATCACAGTGAGTTCTAATGGTGATAGTGTTGATGAATTGAAACTATATTCAATATCATATGGATTTAAAATGCACTGTGCTCTCTCTCTCTCTCTCTCTCTCTCTCTCTCTCTCTCTCTCTCTCTCTCTCTCTCTCTCTCTCTCTCTCTCCTTTTATTATTTGCTTATAGATTTAATCGTCGTATTTACAATTAGTATCCCGTTGAATGCTTTTTTCAGATTTAATATTTCAGTTCTACTCCCTAAATTGACTGTATTTGAGATTCAGTGAATGTTTTATTTTGATATCTTGTTTTGAGCGTACCAGTTATGTATAGCTAATTCCAAAATGCAGATGTCCTTCTCTATGACTATTCATGATATTCATAAAGATTTTTATGTTGACATTGATGCATGGTGTGAGTGCGCGCGCGCGCGCGCGCGTGTGGGTATGTGTGTTTTGTGTGTGGTGCGTGCGTGCGTGCGTGCGTGCGTGCGCGCGGCGTGTGTGTGTGTGTGTGTGTGGTACGTGTGCATGGGGATGCAAATTGCTTCTACAATATTTGTTTATTTTAGTTTACTATTGCTGTTGCCTCCCATAAAAGCACAAAGAAATTTTGACGTTTCTTTCTGTTAGCAAAATGAAACTATTTACGTGGTTTGTTCTCCTTTATTTTATAGTGGTTTTGCTTTGTTTGGTTTCCGTTTTGGTTTGGGTTTGGGGTTGTCGTTGCTTTTTGAGGGGGGAACTATTTGGTTGTTCCCTCTCCCCTTGTTGTTGCCGTTTTTGTTTTGCTCTTGGTTCTTGCTATTTTTTTTGGTTGTTTCTGTGTTTTCTGCTCTGCTTTCTTTCTTACTTGTTGCTACTTTTTTTTTCTTCCCTCTCTTCGGTGATTTTTGTGGGGATTTTTTTTTTGTGTAGATATTTTTCCCGTAAGCTGTGTAAGTGTATTGCTATGGGCTTTATTTTATTTTATTATCATATATATCCTTAAGGGTGAGGACTGGATGTAAAAAAGCACATGGGTGCTTATTCATTATTCTCGAAATGAAAGAATTTGTCATTGTCTCTCTCTCTCTCTCTCTCTCTCTCTCTCTCTCTCTCTCTCTCTCTCTCTCTCTCTCTCTCTTCTGTATAATTGTGAATGTTTTACTTGTATATGGCTATTGTGTTATTGAAAAATGACTTTTAGGTGGTTTGTTCTCCTTTAATTTTATGGAGGTTCTGCTTTGTTTGGCTCTGTTTTGGTTTGGGGTTGTTGTTGTTGTTGTTTGTTGTTTTTTTTGAGGGGGAACAAAGGGGTGTCCCCTCCCCCCTTGTTGTTTTTTTGGGCCCTTTTTTGTTTTGCTTTTTGGGTTCCTTTTTTTTTTCGGGGGTTTTGTGTTTTTGTTTTGCTTTTTTCCCTTTCCTTGTTAGTATTTTTTTTTTTCTTTCTCTTCAGTGTTTTTTTGGGGTGAAATTTTTCCCCCCCGTAACATTTGGAAAGGTGTATTGCAATAGGTTTTAAATTTTTTTTTTATTATCTTTTTTCCCCTTTAAAGGGCGGGGACGGGAATGTAAAAAAGCAATGGGTGCTTATTCATTATCCTCGAAATAAAAAAATTTTTTTGTCATTGTCTTTGTCATTGTCTCCTCTCTCTCTCTCTCTCTTTTTGACAGGGAAATCCATGTCATGTTTTGATTATCTGGGGGGGTTGTGAATTTTTTTTCCTTTCTTATTTAAAAAAATTGTTTGTGCCCATTCCCCTCCCCATTTTCCCCCTTGTGAATGGGGCTGAAAGCTTACCACTAAAAAACCTTTGCCCATTCAAATCTTTTCCATAATATGTTTATATATATATATATTATATAAAATATAATAAATTTATTTTATATATTTAATATACATAAATATTATTTTGACTTTATATATATATAGTGTCTGTGTGTGTGTTGCATATATTTTTTAAAAATATAACACCCATCCTACCGGGTTACCTGTATGGGGGTTGTGTAGTGGGTGTGTATTTTTTTGTGTGGTTGTGAGAAAGAAAAAAGAGAGAGATGAGAGAGAAAAGGAGAGGAGAGAGGAGAGAGGAGAGAAAGGGGGAGGGGAGAGAGAAAAAAAGGGGACCAACCACAACACAAACCCCAAAAAGGACACAACCCCTTTGCGCGCGCGCGGGCACCACACAGCCCAAAACCACACCCCGCAAGAAAACATTTTTGATTTTTTTTTAGTTGGGGGAAATTATTACCCAAAAACACCTCAACAGTGCCCTTGTTAGGGTGGCAGACAGTAAAAAAATTTTTTCCTTACTTTGCCAGTCTAAAATTTTGAAGCCAACGGTTTTTGGGTTTTGTTTTTGGGGAAAATTTTTTTTGTTGTTTTTTGTTTTTGTTCTTTTTTACCAGCGGGCGGGTGGAAAAATCAGGGGTTTTAGTGCACGGGGAATTTGCTGGAGTGTCACGGGTTCGAAACCCACAAAAGGTGGGGTTGGAATGGGGGTGGGTGGGGGGGGGGGGTGGGGTTTTGTTTTAGTAAAAAATTATCTTTAAAAAAACAGAAAATGGGTACCACCCCCCCCCCTTTAAATAAATTTATTCTTTTACTGATGAAAAAATGTCAGATTTTTTTTTTCGGTGTTGATGAAAAAAGTGGAAGATGCTTTATGTACTGATGGAAAAAAAATTTAAGTTATTTTTAAAAGATATATGAATATATCTCTAAAGCCACAAGATCACCCTATTACAACAATAATTTGCTTTTTGCTGTTAAGATTTTTTAAAAAGGGAATAAATGATCCCTTTTTAGAGGAAAAAAATAAATTTTTTTTTAAAAAAAACCCCACCCAAATGTGCTTCCCCATGGGGAAATTGCCAGGGGCCTGTCAGTTAAATAACAATTTTCCCTTTTTGGGAAAATCTGTTTTAGGAATTCTCTTTTTTTCTGTCCTTCTTTTTTCTGCCTTGTTTTCCCTTTTTCCCCCTTTTCCCCCCTCCTTCTCGTTGTTTTCTGCCTTCATGGTTCTTTTCCCCTGCCCGTTTTAACCCCCAAAAAGACTTAAAAAATTTTTCTCTCCCATACGGGAAATCGGGTGTGCCCGGGCCTGACCCTTTTCAGGCGCTTAAAAGCAGCGCAACGCATTTTCGGGTCAAAAAGAAAGAAACAAGAAATTGCTGTCTGAGCGTTCGATGACGAAGAAAAAAAAAAAGACCCAACAGTGCCAAAATTGATATGTTTTGGTTTTAAAAGGGGTTTAAAAAATTCCCCTCACTAAAAAATACATTTTAAGAGCTAAAACCCTCTCTCATTAAAAATTTCTATCATTTTTAAAAGCTAAACCATCTCTTAAAACTTACTATCAGTTTTTTAAAAAAGTAAACCATCTCCATTAAAACTACAGTTTTAAGATTAAAAATTCTCACTAAAAGTTTTTTTTTCCCTTTTTAAGAGCTAAAAAAATCTCCACTACGATTACTATCGGGTTTTTAAAAGCTAAAAACCCTCTCCTCATTAAAAAATTTCAAACGTTTTAAAAAGCTAAAAACCCTTTCTCATACGATTTCTATCAGTTTTTTAAAAGCTTTAAAACCAAACCTCATTAAAAAATACTATAAAAAGTTTTAAAAAACCCAAAACCCTTCTCCTTAAAAGTTTTCATCAGTTTTTTAAAAGGGTAAACCATCTTAAAAAAAAAACTACTATCATTTTAAAAGCTTAAAACCCTTCTCAAATACGTTTTCAACAGTTTTAAAAAGTTAAAACCTCTCTCCCCTTAAAAAAAAACTATCAGTTTTAAGAACCCAAACAAACTCTCACCATTTTTTCTTTTTCTAAAAACTATCTTTTTTTCCCGTTTTAAAAGCTTAAAACCCTCTCCCCACTTTAAAAAAAATTTCAGTTTTTTAAAACTAAACCCCTTCCTAAAAATAATTTCAGTTTTAAAGCTAAAACCCTCTCTCACCAACTTACTGTCAGTTTTTTTAAAAGGGAAACTATCTCTCACTAGCTTACTTCCCGTTTTGAGGATAAACCGGGTTCTTTAAAAAACCCTTTGGTTTTGGGGCTAAAAATTTTTTTCCCCAGGGAACTTAAACAAATTTTTTTCTTCCTTCTTCCTCTCCCTTTCGTTTTTAAAACAAACCCCCAAAAAGATTCTTAAAACCGGGGTTTCATTTTTGTTAGATGTTAAAGTTTTTTTTTAAGTACTGTTAATTGCATTTTTGTTATTGTTTGATTCTCTTGTTATTTTACTTTTTCCCGAAAAATCAAAAAATGTGAATAAAATTAAATGAAGAAACACACACACACACACACAAGACAAGAATACAGCTAAACTTATCTTGCTTTTTATTTTTTTTTTTTTCTGAAAATATAAACCCCGTTTAATGATAGTAGTAATGTATCATAATAATAAAATATAATAAATGTATAGAATTTTTTTGCGGAATTTTTTCTAAGAAAAATCAAAGGCCAGATGTTTTTTTCTTTTTTTAAATTTATGCGTGATGGGTTTTTTTTAAATTTTCCAAAATTTTTTTTTTTTTAATCCCAAAAAAAACCCCTTTTTTTTTGTTGTGTGCTTTTTTTAAGGGCTTTTTGTGCAAATGGTTAAAACGCGCGCGCCCAAAAACACAAACGGCGCCAACACCCACACACACCACCCACACACCAAAACACCCCGCGTTTGGGACTCCTCGAACCCCCCGGGGAGCAACCGAAATTTTTTTCCCGGCGGGTTTTTTTTTTCAGCCCGGGGTTAAAAAAACCCCAAAAACCAACCCCCCAAAAAAAACCCCCCCCCCCCTCACACTTTTCCCCCCCAACCCCCCCCCCCAAAAACCCCACCAAAAACAAACCACAAAAAAACACACCAAAACCACATCCAAAAACCCCCACCCACACCAAAAATCAAACAAAAACCCAAAAAACCCACACCAAAAAATCCCCCACCCCCACCCCAAAACCCCACCCACCCACAAAACCCCCCCAAAACACACACCACAACAATTAACCCCAAAAAAATTAAAAAAAAACCCAAACCCAAAAAAAAAAAAAAAAACCAAAACCCCACCCCACAAAAAACCCCAAACAAAAACCACACCCAAAACCACCACAACCCCCCCCAAAAATCCCCCCCCCAAAAAAAAAAAAACAAAACCCCCAAAAAAACAAATACAAAACCAAACCCCCAACCAAAAAAAAAAAATAAAAAAAAAAAAAAAAAAAAACAACAAAAATCAAAACCAACTCACACCACAAAAAACCTAAAAAAAAACCAAAAAAATTTCCCCCAACACCCCCAAAAAAAAAACAAAAAAAAACAAACCAAACACCCCCAAAAAAAAAAACAAAACCCCCCCCCCCAAAAAACCCCCAAACACCAAAACAATAAAAAAAAAACCAAAACCCCAACCAAAAAAAAAACAACACACCCAAAAAAACCCCCCCACCACCAAAAACCCAAACCCCAAACAAAACCCCCACCCCCCCCCCCCACCCCCCCCCACCCCCCACCCCACCCTCCCCACCCACCCAAAAAACCCCAACCCCCCCCCCCACCAAACCCAAAAAAAACCCCCCCCCCCAAAAAACCCCCCCACAACCCCCACCACTCCACACACAACCCAAAAAAACCCCCACACCCCCACACACTACACAACTAAACACTCAACACACTCACACACACCTCACACAACAAAAAAAATCACACAATCACCACTCAACAAAACACACCACACCACACCAACCAAAAACACCACTCACAACAACACACACACACACACATCACCACAACACTCACACCAAAACACACACCAC
>CM054153.1:51022900-51025400 GCA_028751875.1 Rapana venosa | reverse complement strand
TTTATGTTTTATGTTTGATATGGTTATTTTGAATGGCGGCTGTGAGGGAGATAAAGAGGGTAACTATACTTTTGTATCTCCTAACGGTTGCAGTGTTATCGATTATTTTCTTGTTCCGTGTCATATGTTATCAAGTTTCGATTTGTGCATTGGAGACTGTGTTGATTCGTGGCATCTTCAGTTGAAACAACATGGAAAGATGCCTACGATTGTACGAAACACAGGATACAGAGCAAAGTGGTGAAGAGAAAATCATATGGTCTGACAGTAATGCTGAGACATACAAAATGAGCTGAACACTGTTGAATTTCTCGAAAGTATACAGAAAGCTTTTAACTCATTGCCGACTGATATAAATGAAAGTGTAGAATATTTTGTAAATGCCTTATGGGGGGCAGCTGCAAGCATGGTCCGAAAAGTTGGTGGAGGGAAAAGGAAATGTAATGACTGGTTTGATACTGAATGCAAACAAAAGAAGCAAGAAGTAAAGAGGTTTACTAAAAAGAATTTCAGCGATGTCAGACAAATCATGATAAGTTAGAGAAAAGGGAGTTATACACTAAAAGCGCGAAAAGAATATGTCAAATTAAGGAAAACTAAAGAACAGGAATTTGAACTGAATATATTGGATAAACTAAAAAAAATCTCTTAACGACGCCAAAACATTTTGGTCTATAATTAGGTCTGTGAATCGAAAGGCTCTTGTATATAATAACATATCTATTCAAGAATGGTTTTGATCACTTCTTACACGTTTTTAACAGCTCGGAGATAGTGTAACACAGATGGATATATATGTAACGGAAGAAGATGATGATTTCGAACCATTGTTTAATGATCCTATCAAAGAAAATGAAGTTATTGCCGGTATCCAGCATTTAAAAACAAGAAAAAGTGCTGGTCCAGACAAAATAATAGGCGAAATGCTAAAAAACGCCAACTCAATTGTTATTTCCTTCCTAACTCAACTCTTCAACGATGTTTTTGAAAGAGGTGCTTTCCCTTTGGAGTGGGCCAAGTCTATAATTATTCCTATTTACAAAAAAGGCGACAGCACTAAAACAGACAATTATCGTGGAGTAGCCCTCACTAGCATCGTCAGCAAAATATATACTTATATTTTGAATAAAAGGTTAACTAGATGGGCTGAAGAGAATGAAAAACTGCTTGAAGAACAAGCAGGGTTTTCGAGCAAATTATAGTACTTTTGATCATATATTCACCCTATACTCTATTGTTCAAAAATACTTGCAATCAAATAAAAAACTATTTGTTGCATTTGTCGATTTTCGTAAAAGGGGTTCGATTCTGTTAATCGTAATATCTTATGGACTGTTCTGCGTAAAAATGGAATAAAAAGGTAAATTATATATGGCACTAAGGAGTGTATATAAATCAGTATTAGCATGTGTACGCGCAGGATATGATTATTCGGAATATTTCGAATGTCCAAAAGGAGTGAAGCAGGGCTGCATATTAAGTCCACAATTATTTTCTTTTTTTGTAAACGAATTAGCCGTTGAATTAACAAAAAAAGGAAAACATGGTATTCAGTTTATCTCAGGAGCAATGGAGGTATTTTTACTACTATTTGCCGATGATATGATTCTCTTGTCTGACACGGTACTAGGTTTACAAAAACCAGCTAGATATATTAAAGGAAGAGGCAGATCGCCTAGATTTATCAGTCAATATGGAAAAAACGAACATCATGATTTTAGAATGGGTGGACATTTATCAGTGCGTGAAAAAATGGTTTTATGGAAATGCTGAAGTGAAAGTCGTGATTTCTTATAAGTACCTAGGGATGACATTTTCAACGAAGCTAAGTTTGAATGTTGCATGGCGTGAATGTTGCAGGAAAGGGAAAAAAGTGTAATCGAAATCTTAAAAACGTTACGAAAGCTGAATTCAGTAGATTGTTCTTTATTTTGGAAATTGTTTGATGTTCAAATAGATCCTTTACTTACATATGCATCTGAAATATGGGGACTTACTGTTAATCCACAAATAGAAAAATACATACATATGCTATCAAACGTTTCTTAATGTCCCAATCCATTCGTCAAATACTGTACTATATGGAGAAACGGGAAGATATCCTTTAAACATCAGAACGTCTGTTAAGTGTATTAAATACTGGCTAAAACTACTGAAACTTCCCCGGGTCACGTTTATGTAGGCAGTCTTATGACATGATGGTTATACAAATGGAGCTGGGTAAGAAGAATTGGGCATATCAAGTTAAAAAGTTTTTATCAGAACATGGTTTTGGAATCGTGTGGTTGTCTCAGGAAGTAGGTAGCGAGCATGGGTTTATTTCTGAATTGAAAGACAGACTCATTTGTTCATTTAAACAAACTTGGCACTCGGACATGGAAAGTAAAGATAAATACTGCTGTTTTTTTTCGTTTAAGTGTGCTTTTCAAGCTGAAAAGTATCTTCGAATAGTCACTGACAAATGGCATCGACTAATTTATGCAAGATTTCGACTAAGAAC
>CM054153.1:51012273-51014773 GCA_028751875.1 Rapana venosa | reverse complement strand
CCTTTATTTATATAGTGGTTTTTGTCTTTGTTTGGTTCGTTTTGGTTTGGGTTTGGGTTGTCGTTTGCTTTTGAGGGGGGACTATTTGGTTGTTCCCTCTCCCTTGTTGTTGCCGTTTTTGTTTTGCTCTTGGTTCTTGCTATTTTTTTCGGTTGTTTCTGTGTTTTCTGCTCTGCTTTCTTTCTTACTTGTTGCTACTTTTTTTTTCTTCCCCCTTTCGGTGATTTTTGTGGGGATTTTTTTTTTGTGTAGATATTTTTCCGTAAGCTGTGTAAGTGTATATTGCTATGGGCTTTATTTATTTTATTATCATATATATCCTTAAGGGTGAGGACTGGATGTAAAAAAGCACATGGGTGCTTATTCATTATTTTCGAAATGAAAGATTTGTCATTCTCTTCTCTCTCTTCTCTCTCTCTCTCTCTCTTCTCTCTCTCTCTCTCTCTCTCTCTCTCTCCTCTGTATAATTGTGAATGTTTTACTTGTATATGGCTATTGTGTTATTGAAAAATGACTTTTAGGTGGTTTGTTCTCCTTTAATTTTATGGAGGTTCTGCTTTGTTTGGTCTGTTTTGGTTTTTGGGTTGTTGTTGTTGTTGTTTGTTGTTGTTGTTGTGGGGAACTATGGGTGTCACTCTCTCCCTTGTTGTTGTTGCCGTTTTTGTTTTGCTCTTGGTTCCCGCTATTTTTCGGTTGTTTCTGTGTTTTCTGTTTTGCTTTCTTCTTACTTGTTAGTACTTTTTTTTTCTTTCTCTTCAGTGATTTTTGTGTAGATTTTCCCCCGTACACTGTGTAAGTGTATTGCTATAGGCTTTATTTTATTTTATTATCATTATATCTTAAGGGCGGGGACTGGATGTAAAAAAGCACATGGGTGCTTATTCATTATCCTCGAAATAAAAGAATTTGTCATTGTCATTGTCATTGTCTCTCTCTCTCTCTCTCTCTCTTGACATGGAATCCATGTCATGATGATTATCTGGGCGGTTGTGAATTGTTTTTCTTGTCTTAGTTGAATAAATATGTGTTTGTGCCCAGTCCCCTCCCCACTGTCCCCTTGTGAATGGGCTTGAAAGCTTACCACTATAAACCATTGTCATTCTATCTCTCTCATATATATGTATTATATATATTATATTATATATATTTATATATATATATATATATATATTATATACATAAAATATATAATATATAATATATATATTATATGTGTCTGTGTGTGTGTGTGATATATATATATATTATAAACATGCCTACCAGGTACACTGTATGTGTGTGTGTAAGTGTGTGGTATGTGTGTGTGGTGGTGTGTGAGAAGAGAAAGAGGAGAGAGATGAGAGAGATGAGAGAGAGGGAGAGAGAGAGAGAGATGAGGAGAGAGAGAGAGAGAGAGAGAGAGCAAACAACACGACACAGTCACAGACACACACACACAGAGACACACACACACGCGCGCGCGCGCGCACACACCACAGACACACACACACACGCAAGAAAACATTTATTGATTCTTTTTAGTTCACGGGGATTATTATCAACAAGACAGACCTCAACAGTGTCCTTGATATGGTGGCAGACAGTAAATTAATGTTCCTTACTTCTGCCAGTCTGAAATCTTGAAGCCAACTGGTTTGGTTTGTCTTTGGTATTGTTTGTTGTTGTTGTTTGTTGTTCTTTTTTACCAGCTGCTGTGGTAAATCAGTGGTTAGTGCACTGGAATCTTGCTGGAGTGTCACGGGTTCGAAACCCACAAAAGTCGTAGGGTTGGAATGGCGTGGGTGGGGGGTGGGGTGGGGATTTGTCTTAGTAAGAAATATCTTTAACAAAAACAGAGATGGGTACCACCCTCACACTTTAAATGAATATATTCTGTACTGATGACAAAATGTCAGATATTTTTTTCTGTGTTGATGACAAAGTGGAAGATGCTTTTATGTACTGATGGCAAAACATAAGTTATTTTTAAAAGATATATGTATATATACTCTGAAGCCACAAGATCAGTCTATGTACAACAATAATTTGACTATGCTGTTAAGATGTTTGTTACAAACGAATGACTGATACCTTTTTAGAGGAAAATAAATAAATTTGTTTTTAAAAAAACCCAACCCAAAATGTGCTTGCCCATGAGGATGCCAGTGGCCTGTCAGTATAAATAACAATTTTACCTTTTGGAAAATCTGTGTTAGGAATTCTCTTTTCTCTGTCCTCTCTTTGTTTCTGCCTTGTTCCTTTTCTCCTTTTCACCTCCTTCTCGTCTGTTTTCTGCCTTCATGGTTCTTTCTCCTGCCTGTTTTACCCCCAAAAAGACTTAAAAGATTTTCTCTCCCATACGGAAGTCGGATGTGCTGGGCCTGACTTGTCAGGCGCTTAACGACAGCGCAACGCATTTTCGCTCATATGACAGATAACAAGAGTTGCTGTCTGAGCGTTCGATGACGAAGAAGAAAAATGACCCAACATGTGCAAATTGATACTGTGTGTTAAGAGCTTA
>CM054153.1:51002273-51007273 GCA_028751875.1 Rapana venosa | reverse complement strand
TTTCTTTCTTTTTTTTCTTTCTTTCTTTTTTATGTACGAAGTGGAAGTTTGGGGGTGGGGGGCAAATGTAAATCTGAAAGACGGACATGAGACAAAGACTACAGAACAAAGGGATACGATGGAAAAACGCTTGGAGGGGCGCGGCACGTTTGTGGGCGAGCTCGAGGGAAGGGAAGGAGCTTTTTTCCACGGGGGAAAAGTGGTGGGGCTGGGCAGCAACCCCCCGTTTCACTCATTTTGTAAAGAGTGGAGGGCACAGCCGCCCCCGCCCGGGCCCTCTTCTCAAGCCCCCAGTCCCGTGGGCAATTCCTCCCACGTCAGCAGGGGAAGATGGCCTCAGGAGGAAAACTCCCCAGTCCCAGAGGCCTGAGTCATGGTACCGCTGCCTCTTCTTCACCCCTCTTCCCCCCCTGCGGGGCGGGTAACAGGGGCAGCGAGGGTAGAAATGCCGGAGTGGTGGTGGAGATGCAGTGCCGCACGCGGGTTCACCCAGTCTCTCACAATACCGCAACGGGGAACCGTGACACCCCCTCAGCCCGGGAAAAGGGGGAAGGAGGTTTCTGCCGATGCAGGAAGTCCCCTGTACCATCTCTGTCGCAGAAAACGGCAGTGGGCAGCAGCAAAGGAGACTGGTTACGCGTTTAAAGAAGAATGGACAGGCTTGCCCATCCAAGTTTTTTAATTTTTTTAAAAATTATAATGTTAAAAATTTCCCAAAATAAACTAAAAGTTTTTCCTTTATACACTTGAAAATGTTTTGATTTATATGTTCCAGGACTTTTTTGTTCCAATTTGATTAAGCTATATTTTTTGGGGATTATATAAGTTGTGTGCTCCTGCGAAAAAAACTCTCTCCCTGGGGGAATTTGGAGGAGTGTTATTGTTAGTGCGTGGATTTTAGATAATATGTAGAAAAATTATCTAGATTGTAAAAACCCAAAATAGTATAAGAAAAAATAAGATTTTTATTTATTAGAAAAAGATGTTATTTTGCTGAGCTTGTTGCGGAAGGAAAACCCCTTTTTATGATGAAAAGTGGTTTAAAAAATGGTATATTATTATTGGGGAAAAAATTGAAATACTTGAAAAGGAAACCCATGTATTTATGATTAGGGAGTTTTAAAATGCGGGACAGGTCTGACAAGTGACATGAAGAAATGAAAAATTTATTGAGTTAAAATTTGTTAGTTGGAGCAAAGTTTGTGGGGTTTCTCAAAGGTGGTATAATTAACAGTTTGGTAAATATTATTAGATTTATTTTTTTTTTTTTGATATGGTTTTTTGAAGGCGGCGGGGGAGTAAAGAGGGTTTCTTTTGTATCCTAAGGGTTGCAGTTTATCGATTATTTTTTTGTTCGTGTCATTGTTATAAGTTTGATTTGGCATTGGAGACTGTGTTGTTTCGTGGCTTTCCCTTGAAACAACATGGAAAGATGCCTACGATTGAAATGAAACACGGTACGGAAGTGGTGAAGGAAAATCATAGGTTTGACAGTAAGCTGAGAATACAAAAATGGTGAACACTTTTTTTTTGAATTTTCGAAAGTTACAGAAAGTTTTTAATCATTCCCGACTGATTAAATGAAAGTGTAGAATTTTTGAAAATGCCTTATGGGGGGCGCTGCAAGCTGGTCGAAAATTGGTGGAGGGAAAGGAAATGAAATGACTGGTTTGATATAAAGCAAACAAAAAAAGCAAGAAGTAAGAGGTTAAAAAAAGTTTTCAGCGATTCGAAAAATCTGATAGTTGAGAAAAGGGAGTTTTTAATACGCGCGAAAAGATATGTCAAATTTAAGGAAAATAAAAAAAAGGAATTTGAACTGAATATATTGGATAAACTGAAAAAATCTCTTAAAAGAGCCCAAAAAATTTTGGGTTTTAATTTGGTCTGTGAATCGAAAGGCCCTTTTATAATAACATATCTATTCAAGAATGGGGTTTTATCACTTCTTACCGTTTTTAAAGCTCGGTGATAGTGTAAACAGATGGTTTATAGTAACGAAGAAGATGTGATTTGAACCCTTGTTTAATGATCCCATCAAAAAAAATGAAGTTATTGCCGGTATCCGCTTTTAAAAAAAGAAAAGTGCTGGTCCCGACAAAAAAATGGGGAAAGCTAAAAAAAAAGCCAACTCGATTGTTTTTCCTTCCCAACTCAAATTCAACGATGTTTTTGGAAGAGGTGCTTTCCTTTGGAGTGGGCCAAGTCATAATTATTCCCTTTTTCAAAAAAAAGGGGAAGCACTAAAACAGACAAATTTTGTGGAGTAGCCCCCACTAGCATCGTCAGCAAAAATTTTATATTTTGAATAAAAGGTTAAAGATGGGTGAAGGAATGAAAAAGCTTGAAGAACAAGCAGGTTTTCGAGCAAATTTTGTATATGATTTTTATTCACCCTTTCTTATTGTTCAAAAAACTTGCAATCAAATAAAAAAATTTTGTTGATTTGTCGATTTTCGTAAGGCTTCGATTTGTTAATGTAAATCTTATGGCTGTTTTGCGTAAAAAAGGAATAAACGGTAAAATTTATATGGATAAAGGGGTGTTATAAATCAGTATTAGCATGTGTACGCGCAGGTATGATTATTTGGAAAATTTGAATGTCCAAAAGGAGTGAAGCGGGTGAATTAAGTCCCCAATTTTTTCTTTTTGTAAAAAGAATTAGCGTTGAATTAACAAAAAAAAAAAGGAAAAAATGGTATTCAGTTTATCGGGCAAGGAGGTTTTTTATATATTTGCCGATGATATGATTTCTTGTCTGACCGGTACTAGGTTTACAAAACCGAAAATATATTAAAGGAAGAGGCAGATCGCCTAGATTTATCGTTAAAATGGAAAAACGAAAATTGATTTTTAGAAAGGGTGGAATTTATCAGTGCGTGAAAAATGGTTTTTTTTGGAAATGTGAAATGAAAATCGTGTTTTTTTAAGTACTAGGGTGACCTTTTTTAACGAAAACTAAGTTTTTTGTTGCATGGCGGAATGTTGCAGGAAAGGGAAAAAAAGGGTAATCGAAATCTTAAAAAAGTTAGAACTGAATTCGTAGTTTGTTTTTATTTTGGAAATTGTTTTTATGTTTAAATAGAACTTTCTTACAAAAGCATTGAATATGGGGTTCTGTTTTAAACCCCAAAAAGAAAAATCCCTACATAGTATCAAACGTTTTTAAATGTCCCCCATTGTCAAAAACTGTATTATGGAGAACGGGAAAAATATCCCTTTTAAAAAAGAAAAAGCTGTTAAATGTATTTAATTGGCTAAAAATAGAAAATTCCAGGGTACGTTTATGAGGCGTTTATGACTTTATGGTTTTTACAAATGGGTGGGTAAGAAAAATTGGGGGATATCAAATTAAAAAAATTTTTTAGCATGGTTTTGGAATCTTTTTGGTTGTCTGGAATAGGTAGCGGTGGGTTTATTTTGAATTTAAAAAAAAAACCGACTCATTTGTTTATTTAAACAAAATTTGGGACTCGGACATGGAAAGTAAAAATAAATACTGCGTTTTTTTCGTTTAAATGGCTTTTTAAAATGAAAATATCTTCGAATTTGTCATGAAAATGATGATAATTTATGCAAGATTTGACAAGAACACTCGGCTTTTAATGCAAAAAAAGTGGGGTTTAACCCGAGACGTCCACAAGTTCCCATCCCTATGTGTGGTATTTTTGATGATGAAGTGCATTTTCTGTTTCATTGTCAACATATGTTTCCATACGTGAAAACTGTGGTGTTCAATTTGAAGCTTTCGAAGGGAAGTATTTTTTTTCTTATCGTCCGATGATGAATTTTTTGGGTCAAATCGGGTTTCAAAGTTTTTGCTGAAACCTGAAATTAAAACAATTAAGCTAAGTCCAAATTTTCTTAAAAATTTTTGACAAAATAAAGTAAAATTTTTTATGTAAAATCCAGCTTTTTTGAAACACATAAAGAAAAATTTTTTTTAAATTTGCTGTAGTCCCAGCAAGAATATTTTTTTAAAAATTTACATACGGGCAAGGATGGTTAATTGATTCTAATGTTCTTTTCATTTTTTAGTTTTTTGCTTTTTTGGTTCTTTTTGTTCATCCTTGTTATTCTTTGTGTTTTTTGAAATGAGTTTACGTCACGTTAAAGTGTATCCGTTCATAAGAGTTTTTTTGGTTTTTTGGTTTTTGTTGTTAAAGACATGTGATTTTTTTGATTTTTTGTATTTACAAAGAAAAATCGTGTATAACCCCCCTGTCAAAAGGCCCTTGGGCAATGACAATAATTGGTTTTAAAGGTAAAGGTCTCTTTTCATGTATTTTTGTTATGTATAAAATTGTTAAATTCCCCCTTTTAAGGGGCTGGGCTATTTGAAAAATCACTGGTCGCGTCTGCGTTCTCTCTCCTCTCTCTCCTTTTTTCTCCTCTCTCTTTTCCTCTTCTCTCTCTTCTTTTCTGTTCCCCCCTTCTTGCCACAACCCCCACCCCCTTTTTTTTTGCTTTATTTTTACAGTGCTGATTGATTGTTAATTGATAAACTTTTTCCCAGAGAGAGAGAGAGAGGAGAGGGAGAGAAGAGGAGAGTGAGGAAGAAGAGAAGAGAAGAGATTGAGGAGAAGAGAAAGAGGGAGAGAGGAGGAAGAGGGAAAAGAGGAGAGAGGAAGAGAGAGAGAGAGATAGAGAGAAAAAATGAGGAGAAAGAGAGAGAGAGAAAAGGGAGGAGAGAGAAGGGAGAGAAGGGGGAGAGGGGAGAGAGAGAGAGAGAGGAAAAGGGTTGTTATTAAAAACAAAAAAGTGATAGTCTGTAGAGTTTTTGGAATCTTTCCGTGTGTTTTTTTTGTGGTTTCTTTCTTGTTGTTTGTTTGTTGTTTGTTTTTCGTTGTTTTTTTGTTGTTTGTTTTTCGTTGTTTGTTTTTTGTTTTTTGTTTGGTTTTTTGTGTGTGGTGTGTGTGTGTTGTGTGTGTTGGTGTGTTGTGTGTGTTGTGGTGTGTGACGTGTGTGTGGGTTTTCACAGTGTGTGTGCGTGTGTGTGT
>CM054153.1:50994773-50999773 GCA_028751875.1 Rapana venosa | reverse complement strand
GTGTGGGGGGGAGAGGGGTGGGGGGGGGGTGGGGGTTGTGGGCCTATGCCTAAAAATTTTTCCGTCCATATGTTGACCTCAAAAAATACTGGCACCACGCCAACCATCCGTGATTAACTGTGTTACCCAAAATCGTGTCGGCGTCTCGTAGCTGTTTGTGTTGTGTGTGTGTGTGTGTGTGTGTGTGTGTGGTGTGTGTGTGTGTTGTGCTGTGTGTGTCTGGTGTGTTTTTGTGTGGTGTGCTTCTTGTGTGTGTGGTGTGGAGAGAGAGAGACGGTTTGTGTGTGGTTGTGGGGTGCATGTCTGTGTGGTGTGTGTGTGTGTGTGTGTGTGGTGTGTGGGGAGTGTGAGTGTGTGGAGAGAGGTGTGAGAAGAGAGATAGAGACAGTGAGTGAGTGCGTGCTTGTTTGCGGTGTGGTTGGTGGAGGAGAGAGAGACGGTGTGTGTTGGAGAGAGAGAAGAGAGGAGAGAGAGAGAGAGACAGTGATGGTGTTGTTGTGTGCTTGCTTGTGTGGTGTGTGTGTGTGTGAGAGAGAGAGACGGGGGTGTGGTTGTGTTGTGTGTGTGTGTGCGCGCGGGGCAGTCGTGGTGTGTGTGTGGGGGAAAGGGGGTGTGAGAGTGTGTGTTGGTGTTCGTCGTGTGTGTGTGTTCGTGTATGTGTGTGTAAGTGAGTGAGGTTGTGGTGGTGGTTTTGCGCGCGCGGCGTGCGTGTGTAATAATGTGTGTGGGTTTTTAAATTAAAACGTCTACGAGGTTTGGTAAAGTAAACATGATTTTTTAAACCCCCCTTTGATGGGGGGAATACTACCTTGATTAAGAATTGTTTTTTGCAGGGGTTTGTGTTTTTTTTAAAAATTTTTTTTTTTTTTTGTATTTTCTTTATATAATATATATATAAATATATTTAAAATATATATTTATATATATATATTTATATATATATTATATATATATATTTGATGTCATTCTTTGTTGTTCCTCGGCTAGAGCTCTGAGATTCCCCAAAGGTGAGATTTTTGGCAGCGACCGTTTTTACACACCCTGAAGGTAGCTGTATTCTGTTCGGGGATGATTCTCAAACACAAAACAAACCCAAAACCTTTGTGCGTGGGGTTTTTAAAAAAAAAAAAATTCATCTGTTCCTACTGGCACGAAATGACCTACTCTTGTGAAAGGCCTGGCGGTCTTTTAACGTGTGCACAGGATGATCTGTCTGTGTTCACACGAGGGGCCTCGATTTATAGTCTCCTCCTAAGGACTTACCATAGTTCTGATACAGCCTTTTCATTCAACATGCATTCCAGAGAAACCTCTTGAACTTTTCCTTCAAGCGTTGCCTATGAAAGTTTTTAAGTTTAAGCAGAATAGCTAAATTACTGATTTTTTTTCTTCTGAAGATGGGGTTGCAATTTCTCAACGGAAAGTGTCTGCAACACTTCTGAAATAGAAACCGTTGCAGTTTTTTAACGGAAAGTGTCTGCAACACCTCTGACGTAGAAAGTGTTGCAATTTCTCAACGGAAAGTGCCTGCAACACCTCTGACGTAGAAAGTGTTGAAATTTCTCAACTGAAAGTGTCTGCAACACCTCTGACGTAGAAAGTGTTGCAATTTCTCAATGGATAGTGTCTGCAACATCTCTGACGTAGAAAGTGTTGCAATTTCTCAACTGAAAGTGTCTGCAACACCTCTGGCGTAGAAAGTGTTGAAATTTCTCAATGGATAGTGTCTGCAACACCTCTGACGTAGAAAGTGTTGCAATTTCTCAACGGAAAGTGTCTGCAACACCTCTGACGTAGAAAGTGTTGAAATTTCTCAACGGAAAGTTTTTGCAACAGCCCTGAAACAGAAACGGTTGCAGTTTCTCAACTGAAAGACTAAGCAACATCCATGAACCAAAAAGCGTTGTAATTTCTCAACGGAAAGCTAAAGTGTATGCAACAGCCCTGAAACAGAAAACGTCACAGTTTCTCAATGGAAAGTGTTTGCACGGAAAGCGAGGACAAAACCATTCAGCAGGGAAAGGAAAACGGGAAAAAAAAGGGGGCGAGGGGAGGGTAGGGGGGTGGGGTGGAGGTAGGCTTACTACATCAACACCACGACACGAAAAAAACACACACGATCACGGTTGATACTTTGCAACATTGAAAATGACCTCCATGGTCATTAGAGAACTGACTACACGGTAATCAAACGGCACCAACTTTCCGAAACTTCCAGATTTGTGCTTACATCACTGTACTAGTAGCTCAACATACAGGGAGGAGGAGGGGGGAGGGGGGAACCCCATGTTTGGTTATAAAGCAGAACGTGGTGTTGGACAGCTAGCTAGCTAGTTAGCTAGCTAAACAGGACCAGGCTCTGGCAGCAGCAGCAGCAGCAGCAGCAGTAAAACACAGGAGCAAACGGACTGCTTTGCTTTTGTCCGCTGAAAGGGAAAGCCGGCGAGAGTCAGAGTCAATGTTTGTCCAGCACTTAACATTCTGCTCCACCTTCCCCACCTCCCACCTCCCCCACTCCTCTCAACCCACCCAGGTCTGTGAGGTCAGCGTGAGGCCACTAACAGCTCGCGGAATACGCTGGACACACAGCCTAGTAGGTAGGTGGACACTGGCAAGGACACGGGGTATGTATGGAAAGTTCTAGGGGTCTACTGGCCCGGGTGGTGTGTGTGTGTGTTTGGGGGGGGGGGGGGGGGGGAGGGTTTTTGCGTAAAAGTGGAGTATTATTCATCGTGATAAAGCAGTTTTTATTAAAGAGAAGAAAAAAAAATTGTTTACCGTCTTCCAAGATTTGTCTTTTAGGATTCAGAGCAGGTTTATTTAGGGGTTGAAATAAACATGTTTTGATTGCTCTATTCATTAAGGCTGATATAATCACTCCCAAATTATTGGTTCAACGGTAATTACGCTCTTTGGACGCCGGCCGATGAAAAAACAACAACAAACGAACGAGAAGCAAAACACACACACACACACACACACACACACACACACACACACACACACACACACACACAAATCAACAACAACAAAATCAAAACAAACAACAACAACAAAAACAACCCAAAACCTATTCAACTGAAAGTTAACTACTTTGACTAAAAAAAAAAAAGAACTATTCATCTTTTAGAACTTAACCAAACGTTGGTGCAAATTTTCCCCCCTCAAGTCACTGAATAGAATTTTACGGTACAAGTTACTCTTTCACAGCTATAACCACACACACACACAAAAAGGGGGAGTAGAGAAAGAGAAGTCCCAAACAAACCTGTCTTCATTACAGCAGACTTTACACGCCAGTAATTCCCAGCACTGAACAAGATCAATGCAATTCTCAGACTGTTGGCTGGGCTTAGCGTCCTCTTAGCGCTAAGGTAAAAGAAGGATAAGGCGGACAGGTCAGTAAAAAGGCTTTTAAAACATAAACTGGCTGTGTGGTCTTTAAGGACCCCCCCCCCCCCCTTTTTCTTTTTTAATACACAGGTGCACAGCTCTTGAAATGTGTTTTACAGCCACTCTACCTTTCTTATCTCGGGGGGTGGGTGTGGGTGGGGGGTGGGGGGTGTATGGGTGTGGGTGGGGGGTTACCTTACGTCCTATGGGTTACCTTACGTCCTATGGTCCCTAACTCCCACTTTTTTTCGCTTCGTTTTTCAGGGGCAGGGTAGCCGAGTGGTTAGATCGTTGCACTCTTGGTCTGACGGCCCGGGTTCGAGCCCTCACAGAGACGCCGCCCCCGTTTTTAGGGAATTTTCCCCCTGGAGTTAACATCAGTACTGACTCCACTCCCCCGACGCCCAAAGTCCTTCGGATGAGACTATACACTAAGGCCCAGTGTGCAAACGCGCGCAGAACATCTTGCGCACGCGTTAAAAACCCGTTTCGTTTTTCAGAAGAGTAGGCCATTGTGCGCCGGTAGGAAACGGATAACAAGATTTCAAAAATGCATGCACGCAGGGGTGGTGTTTAGACACTATCCCCGAACTCGGAATGCGGCTACCTAAATAGGGGGAAGGGGTGGCATGCGCAAAAATCTCACTGTTGGTGAACCTCGGGGCTCTAGCCGAGGAACGAAAAAAAAAAAGAATAAAAAGTGAAGTATGTAGTTCATCATCAGTGAAGACGTTCAAGGGGACATTTTCCCCTGGAGTTAACATCAGTGCAGACTCCACTCTCCCCAAAAGTCCTTCGGATGAGACTATAAACCGAGGTCCCGTGTGCGAACCCACGCAGAACATCTTGCGCACACGTT
The DNA here is from genome assembly GCA_028751875.1 of Rapana venosa. Classification (NCBI taxonomy): domain Eukaryota; kingdom Metazoa; phylum Mollusca; class Gastropoda; order Neogastropoda; family Muricidae; genus Rapana; species Rapana venosa. Next base: position 50,995,521 of record CM054153.1, on the reverse strand, counting down.
AAAACCCGTTCCGCATTTCGGAAGAGTAGGCCATTGTGTGCCGGGTGGGAACGGATGACAAAATTTACAAAACTGCATACACACGGGGACTGGATGCAAAAAAGCACACAAGTGCTTGTTCCATTATCCTCGATATAAAAGAATGTAAAAAAAAAAAAAAAAGAGGAACAAAAAAGCAGAGGGGATTTCAAGAACTGAACAGACACCATCAGCTAGGGCAAAGCTTAGAACAGACTGCACAGACAGCAACATCAGTATGAGGACAAAACTGAAATCCCTACATACACTGGTTCTTTCTATCTTTCTGTATGCATGCGAGTCCTGCTAGACTTTAATAGCAGACCTCAAGAGAAAAGACGTCAAGCAGTAGAAACGCAATAGTAGAGGTGTCTCATAACATATATGGTCGTAGAGAAGCAAGGCGTCAGAGACCTCAACTTCTCTAGAGGCCAGCATATTGAGGGCGGCGCCCATCTCCTCTCCCTCGCTGTTTTACCTTCCCTAACCCTAAAGAGGAAGGTACCCATTTACCCCTGGGTGAACCGGGGGTACTGTACTGAAGCCAAGGCGCGAAAACGGTCACCCATCCAACTGGTAATCACACTCGATGCTGCTTAACCTTAGCTGGGGGAAAGCGAGTGCTCCGACCACTAAGCTATCCCGTCATCAGAAACGCAATGCTATAGAAAAAATTTTTGGTTTCTCCTTCCTGGCCCATGTGATGAACGAAGAAGAGTGAAACATCATC
>CM054153.1:50974773-50977273 GCA_028751875.1 Rapana venosa | reverse complement strand
AACCAACACAACACTGACCTTCCTTCTGACACTGCTGGCCCCATACAGCTTTCTGATAAAATCCCAAACTGCAGGGGGATCTAGGTCAGCCACCATGCCAACGCTCCCGCCACCATTGCTAACGACCTAACTACACTGACAACACGTGAACTAAACGACGCCCCACTGAGAGAAAGAAACACACAAAAAACCCTGCACAACAACAGGTGTGACTTGCTGAACTACGTAACCCACAGCGGCTATAGCATTCCTCCATATGATCTTCCCATTGTTTCTTACGCTCTGACTCATTTGCTAAAGTTCACAGCCAGGTAGACCACAGGGTCCTCCAGCCCTACATGCACGTGTATACATCCGTACATCCATCCAGCATCGTAGTGCTGTTGGGTTCAGTGAACAGCGGTGGAGTGTGGCCTGTATAGTGTTGCTTGTTATCAGTGTGAGAATGGGGCTATCATGTTACTGTTATAAGACTGCTGGAACAGCCCGTATCTAGGAATCGGCGCAATGTGCTGTGCTGTGCTGTGCTGTCTTTTAAGCCAAACAGACCACTTTTGGTGGGTTAAAGGCCTTTTTTTGTGTCTAGTGGTTTGAAACAAAATACTTCTTGATTGCCATGATACAGCTCCTCCCTTGATTCTTTGTTGTTGCTTTTTCTTGACGTTTTAATTATCTTTAAACACTGTAATTGTTTGTTTTTTAAAAAATATGTTTGATGCACTTTTGTTCAGTTGCAGTCCTTTTTTATTTTTTGGCATGTGGCTATGATTATAAATTTAGATTTTTTATCTCACATATCTGTCTCGTGCATTAGAATCTGCGTACTGCCTGTGTGTTCCAGCGAACAAATTATGTTGACAAATTAAGATCCCTTAGAGAGAGAGAGAGAGAGAGAGAGAGAGAGAGAGAGAGAGAGAGAGAGAAACAGACAGACAGACAGACAGACTGACAGACAGACAGAGACAGAGATAGAACCAGAGCAGAGCATGGAAAAGAATAAAACAAAAGAAATGTGACTGTCACGCCACTTAGAACTATGAAGCCACGATCAGGCAACTGCAAAACAATACAAGCGTGATGTTGAGAGAGATAAAAAGATAGATCAATAGAGAGAGGGATGAGAGAGAGAGAGAGAGAGAGAGAGAGAGAGAGAGAAACACACAGACAGACAGGCAGGCTCACACACACAGAGATAGAGATAGAGAGAGACATAGACAGACAGACAGACAGAAAAGCAGACAGAGTCACTCTATATCTAGCAAAATGACTTCTATGAATGTCTGGAGCCATGATCTGGTCAGGTTTTAAATCTTCAAGGCAATGTCCTAAAACACACACACACACACACACACACACACACACACACACACACACACACACACACACCACACACACAAACACACACCACGCACGCACGCACGCACGCGCACACACTACAGATCAACCAAAACAGAAAAGTTGTTCTAACATAAAGAACAGTTTGCAGCTGAACCTTTTCTTAATGGGAAAACAGGGCAAGGAGGGAGGGAAATAAATGGCTGAAAAGCCTTCCCTTTTCTTTCTGGAGTACAGTACAGTGTCATCTTACTACAGAACAGAAAACTGCCACTCATAGACCAAAATAAAAAAATTTAAAAATCCAGTCTGTCTGCCATTGTTCTGTCACTAGTTTTGGTCCACATGTCTGGAATGAACTCCCTCTCTCCCTCTCTCACTTCAAACTCTACCTCAAGACACATTATTTTCCTACCTAGATCTTCCTCCTATCTCCATCACCTTGCACTGATCGTGTTATAACGTTGCTCTCTCTCTCTCTCTCTCTCTCTCTCTCTCTCTCTCTCTCTCTCTCTCTCTCTCTCTCTTCTCTCTCCTCTCTCTCTCTCTCTCTGCCATGTGTGTGTGTAAATTTAAATCTGTTAATCTTGTGAATGGTCCATGCGCGGTTGATTTGGATGCAAGCGATGCGTTGATTTGTACTCTCTCTCTCTCTCTCTCTCTCTCTCTCTCTCCTCTCTTCGATATATATATATATTTTTTTTTAATTGTGGTACTGTGGGTGTACAATAGCACTTTGGTTTTTTTGTGTTACTTATTTTTCTCACTAAAATACTAAGCAGTTTGGCAACCCCCTTCATGTATGGGCTAATGGCCTTTTTGTGAATAAATCTTTCGAGTTCGAGTTTCATCTCTCTCTCTTCTCATCTCTCTCTCTCTCTCTCTCCTCTCTCTCTCTCCTCTCTCCCTCTCCCTCTCTCTCCTCTCTCTCTCTCTCTCTATATATTATATATATATATATATATATATGTGTGTGTGTGTGTGTGTGTGTGTGTGTGTGTGTGTGTGTGTGTGTGATATCATTATATTGAACTAACTGCTGTAACGCTGTAGCACTGTACACTATAAGATTATGACAAGGAGCTCAAAACTTAACGCTGAACACTCAGGTTGCCAAGAGAAAACAAACAACAAACCTAAGAGACCTTTCTTGTCATTTCACTGG
>CM054153.1:50959773-50967273 GCA_028751875.1 Rapana venosa | reverse complement strand
ATTTACAAAACCACATAAGGGGACTAGTTGTAAAAATAAAAAAAAGAAATAAAAAAAAGCGAAAAGCACGTGAGAGCCCATTCGTTATCTCGAAATAAAAGAAATTCAGTATTAAAAAACAACAACAACAACAACAACAACAACAACACACCACACACACACACACACACACACCATCACCGCACAAAACTATATATATATAATTTTTTTTTTAAAACAAGAAAGAAAGAAGACAAGAGACAGAGAGACCCACAGACCTGCCACACACACACACACACAGGGTGTTGACGCTGTTGCTCCACACACATCAGAGCCATGATCGCGTTTTTAGCAATCTATTCCCCCCGCCCCCCGACCCTCCCACCCCAGCCCCTACCCCACTTCACACCCACACTAAAAGCAAACACATCAACTGGGCCCCCATGTATGCCTCCCCAGTCAAAAGTGCACAGTCACAGTTGACCCTCTCTCTCTCTCTCTCTCTCTCTCTTCTCTCTCTTCTCTCTCTCTCTCTCTCTCTCTCTCTCTCTCCTCTCTCTCTCATCTCTCTCTCTCTCTCTCCCCCCCCCCTCACTCCTCTCCCCTCTCAAAAAGAAACTGATATGTTTGTCCAGCTAAACCAACAACCAGGACCTACCTGTAGGGTCATATCAGAGGCTCATTGTTTTCCTACCATCAAGTATCACCTTTGACTTATATAGTTATGATGAAGAAGGCTACACTTGAGTGGATCACAGCGGTTTGACTTTCATCCCCTGAGGGCAGGACAGCCTAGTGGTTAGAGCGTTGCGCTCGTTATCTGATGGCCCGGGATCGAACCACCACCGAGGCCCCCTCCACCCCCCCCCCCCCCCCCCCCCCCCCCCCGCCCCTTTCAAGGGGTTTTTGCCCCCTGGAGTTCACATCAGTAACGACTCCAGTCCACCCAAAAGTCTTTCGGATGAGATTATATAAACTGAGGTCCCATCTGCGAGCTCCTCTGCTGTTTTGGAGGTCATCGTCGGACACGACGGACAAACATACGTACATACGTACGCAGAGCATCTTGCACATCTTTCACACCGTTGAAACCCGATCTGCCAAACGGAAAAGTAGGCCATTGCATGCCGGTAGGAATGAATGATAAAAACATAATATATATGAATTAGAAAGGATGCACATTGATGTCGTGTTTAGACATCGTCACTGACGTGAGATTGTGGCTGGTGGGGGGAAAAAAACCGGTCACAAACGAAGAAAATCTCACCTGTTAATGTCGTGTTTGGACACGGTCAACAAAGCCGGGATATGGCTACCTCAACAGTGGGCAGAAACAGTCGCATATGCAGAATCTCACCATTGGTGAACCTCGGAGATGGAGCGGAGGAGCGAGGAGGGGTGGGAGTGGGAGGGGGTGGGGGACAAAAAAGAAAAACAAAGCAGGGGGCAAACATGAAAAACAAAGCAGGGGGCAAACATGAAAAACAAAGCAGGGGGCAGCAATGAAAAACAAAGCAGGGGGCAGCAATGAAAAACAAAGCAGGGGGCAGCAATGAAAAACAAAGCAGGGGGCAACAATGAAAAACAATAAAAAACAAAGCAGGGGGCAAACATGAAAAACAAAGCAGGGGCAACAATGAAAAACAAAGCAGGGGGCAAACATGAAAAACAAAGCAGGGGGCAGCAATGAAAAACAATGAAAAACAAAGCAGGGGGCAGCAATGAAAAACAAAGCAGGGGGCAGCAATGAAAAACAAAGCAGGGGGCAAACATGAAAAACAAAGCAGGGGCAGCAATGAAAAACAAAGCAGGGGGCAGCAATGAAAAACAAAGCAGGGGGCAACAATGAAAAACAAAGCAGGGGGCAGCAATGAAAAACAAAGCAGGGGGCAACAATGAAAAACAAAGCAGGGGCAGCAATGAAAAACAAAGCAGGGGGCAGCAATGAAAAACAAAGCAGGGGCAACAATGAAAAACAAAGCAGGGGCAGCAATGAAAAACAAAGCAGGGGGCAGCAATGAAAAACAAAGCAGGGGGCAACAATGAAAAACAAAGCAGGGGGCAAACATGAAAAACAAAGCAGGGGGCAACAATGAAAAACAATGAAAAACAAAGCAGGGGGCAGCAATGAAAAACAATGAAAAACAAAGCAGGGGGCAGCAATGAAAAACAAAGCAGGGGCAGCAATGAAAAACAAAGCAGGGGCAAACATGAAAAACAAAGCAGGGGGCAGCAATGAAAAACAAAGCAGGGGGCAGCAATGAAAAACAAAGCAGGGGCAAACATGAAAAACAAAGCAGGGGGCAGCAATGAAAAACAAAGCAGGGGGCAGCAATGAAAAACAAAGCAGGGGGCAACAATGAAAAAACAAAGCAGGGGGCAGCAATGAAAAACAATGAAAAACAAAGCAGGGGGCAAACATGAAAAACAAAGCAGGGGGCAGCAATGAAAAACAAAGCAGGGGGCAGCAATGAAAAACAAAGCAGGGGGCAAACATGAAAAACAAAGCAGGGGCAACAATGAAAAACAAAGCAGGGGGCAACAATGAAAAACAAAGCAGGGGGCAAACATGAAAAACAAAGCAGGGGGCAGCAATGAAAAACAAAGCAGGGGGCAGCAATGAAAAACAAAGCAGGGGGCAGCAATGAAAAACAATGAAAAACAAAGCAGGGGGCAAACATGAAAAACAAAGCAGGGGGCAAACATGAAAAACAAAGCAGGGGGCAGCAATGAAAAACAAAGCAGGGGGCAAACATGAAAAACAAAGCAGGGGCAGCAATGAAAAACAATGAAAAACAAAGCAGGGGGCAACAATGAAAAACACAAAGCAGGGGGCAAACATGAAAAACAAAGCAGGGGGCAACAATGAAAAACAAAGCAGGGGGCAAACATGAAAAACAAAGCAGGGGCAGCAATGAAAAACAAAGCAGGGGGCAGCAATGAAAAACAAAGCAGGGGGCAGCAATGAAAAACAATGAAAAACAAAGCAGGGGCAAACATGAAAAACAAAGCAGGGGCAAACATGAAAAACAAAGCAGGGGGCAAACATGAAAAACAAAGCAGGGGGCAACAATGAAAAACAAAGCAGGGGGCAGCAATGAAAAAACAAAAGCAGGGGCAGCAATGAAAAACAAAGCAGGGGCAGCAATGAAAAACAAAGCAGGGGCAACAATGAAAAACAAAGCAGGGGGCAACAATGAAAAACAAAGCAGGGGGCAGCAATGAAAAACAAAGCAGGGGGCAGCAATGAAAAACAAAGCAGGGGCAACAATGAAAAACAAAGCAGGGGGCAACAATGAAAAACAAAGCAGGGGCAGCAATGAAAAACAATGAAAAACAAAGCAGGGGCAACAATGAAAAACAAAGCAGGGGCAACAATGAAAAACAAAGCAGGGGGCAAACATGAAAAACAAAGCAGGGGGCAAACATGAAAAACAAAGCAGGGGCAAACATGAAAAACAAAGCAGGGGGCAAACATGAAAAACAAAGCAGGGGGCAAACATGACAAACAAAGCAGGGGGCAACAATGAAAAACAAAGCAGGGGGCAACAATGAAAAACAAAGCAGGGGGCAAACATGAAAAACAAAGCAGGGGGCAAACATGAAAAACAAAGCAGGGGCAAACATGAAAAACAAAGCAGGGGGCAAACATGAAAAACAAAGCAGGGGGCAAACATGAAAAACAAAGCAGGGGGCAAACATGAAAAACAAAGCAGGGGGCAAACAATGAAAAACAAAGCAGGGGGCAACAATGAAAAACAATGAAAAACAAAGCAGGGGGCAGCAATGAAAAACAATGAAAAACAAAGCAGGGGGCAAACATGAAAAACAAAGCAGGGGGCAAACATGAAAAACAAAGCAGGGGGCAGACATGAAAAACAAAGCAGGGGGCAGCAATGAAAAACAAAGCAGGGGGCAAACATGAAAAACAAAGCAGGGGGCAAACATGAAAAACAAAGCAGGGGGCAAACATGAAAAACAAAGCAGGGGGCAGCAATGAAAAACAAAGCAGGGGGCAGCAATGAAAAACAAAGCAGGGGGCAGCAATGAAAAACAATGAAAAACAAAGCAGGGGCAAACATGAAAAACAAAGCAGGGGCAAACATGAAAAACAAAGCAGGGGGCAAACATGAAAAACAAAGCAGGGGGCAACAATGAAAAACAAAGCAGGGGGCAGCAATGAAAAACAAAGCAGGGGGCAAACATGAAAAACAAAGCAGGGGGCAACAATGAAAAACAAAGCAGGGGCAGCAATGAAAAACAAAGCAGGGGGCAACAATGAAAAACAAAGCAGGGGGCAACAATGAAAAACAAAGCAGGGGGCAACAATGAAAAACAAAGCAGGGGGCAGCAATGAAAAACAAAGCAGGGGCAGCAATGAAAAACAAAGCAGGGGGAAAACATGAAAAACAATGAAAAACAAAGCAGGGGCAACAATGAAAAACAAAGCAGGGGGCAGCAATGAAAAACAAAGCAGGGGGCAGCAATGAAAAACAAAGCAGGGGGCAAACATGAAAAACAAAGCAGGGGCAAACATGAAAAACAAAGCAGGGGGCAAACATGAAAAACAAAGCAGGGGGCAAACATGAAAAACAAAGCAGGGGGCAAACATGAAAAACAAAGCAGGGGGCAAACATGAAAAACAAAGCAGGGGGCAGCAATGAAAAACAAAGCAGGGGGCAAACATGAAAAACAAAGCAGGGGGCAAACATGAAAAACAAAGCAGGGGGCAAACATGAAAAACAAAGCAGGGGGCAGCAATGAAAAACAAAGCAGGGGGCAACAATGAAAAACAAAGCATTCCATCCCGTGATTCCATGAAGTCGGGTGTTCGAATCTCGGTGGTGGCATCTTATAAATTGAGGATACTTGCGATATCATGGATTAACTTAAAGCGCAGACCTGCTAGTGCCTTAGTTCCCTTCGTGTATGTATGAATGCAGAAGATCAGATTTTCCACGTTAAAGATCCCGTTATTCATGTCAACCCTCTGCGGATTACGGAAACACGAACATACCCAGCATGCACATTCTACCTAGAGAGGGATGGGCACCGCCAGATTCAACTTCCCCAAGAGATACTGACTAAAAAATTCAGTACAGTGCTCCAGTGACCTATCAGGAGAGAGAGAGGGAGAGAGAGAGAGAGATGAGAGAGAGAGAGAGAGAGAGAGAGAGAGAGAGAGAGAGAGAGAGAGAGAGAGAGAGAGAGAGAGAGAGAGAGACAAGACATACAGACAGACAGACAGACAGAGATCAGCTTAGTCATTCCAGTCAACAAATTCTTGCCAGATACCAGTGAAAACGTAAAGTTATTCATTGTTATTTCCTTTTTTTCTGAGATGGTCGCTAGGTGTCACTATCAACAGAATAACGTCACAAGGTGTAAAGTAGTGTAATGAGATTGTTTCTCTCTCTCTCTTTTTTGGATAGACAGAGCTATCTTTTGGATATTCTAATATCCAAATGTTTTACTGTTTAACTGTACTGCCAGAGGACGAGACACAATTTCTCAGGTTGGTCAGAAATAATAATTACATGTGAAACTGTGTTATCTGTTAGTTCATCTCTCTTTGGGGGTTAACTCTGTGTGTGTGTGTGTGCGCGCGCGCGCGCGCGTGTGTGTGTGTGTGTGTGCGTGTGTGCGTGCGTGCGTACATGCGTTTGTGCGCAGGTATATGCCAGCGTGCTTGGGTGTGATATTTTAGCAAAAGTACAGCCCTCCACAGAGTTATGCTCTTCTGCATTTCAGACTTCTTTCCTTTCTGTCTCTTGTTTTCATGATCCTCTGCATACGGCTGTACACAAGGGGAATCAAGGCACTGGCAAGTCTGCACTTGAAGTTGACCTGGGAGAGAGTTAAAATCCCCACCCTCAACTCATCACACAGACACCGCGCAGCACACAAATCCAACGTCCCTAGGTCAAGAATACTAAATGTAGTGCGCCCCTTCTTTTTACCAAGTCCAAGTGTGGTCAGTTCCTGCTATGATTAGCACCAGCTGGGATGGGATGGATAGCAGCTGACAGTGACAGCTGTGACCGCAGCTTGGGCAACATTTGATCCCAGGACTTCAAGGACTCACAGGATTATTAAAGTTAGACTGGCTTAACCATCCAGTTGTAGCGCGTCTGTCCTGCAATGGTGAGAAAAAGCAGACAGCTAATTTACAGGAATCAATCACATCAGAGGATTTCACGCTTACGTTCCATGCACACACACACACACACACACACACACACACACACACACACACACACACACACACACACACACACACACACACACACACACACACACACACACAGATCCGCCTCGCCACCAAACACCACCCCTAACACACGGATCACGCAAACAGACAAACAAAACAAAACAAAAGCAAATTACTAGGGCAAAGCAAAACGAAAGAAACCCAAGTTGCTGAATTCATCAGCAGAAAAGGTACGAGCACGCAAAAGGGACCGATACCGATCATCGACACCGTCACAAAAAGTTGGGACTGATTCTTGGTTGTCACGGAGCGATTTGACATATTATTATTATTCGGGTAGGTTTCTTTCACGATTTAGCAGTCATGTCAGCTGTTTCGTTACGATTCGGTGAATTATTACTGACCTAGCGTGGTGCGCTGTCATTAATTTCAGAAAAATAAAGAAGAAGAAGAAAAAAAAACGGGAATGAAGGAAGAAAAGGAAACACACGGTGAAGAATGAAAACCGTTAAGAACAAGTAGAACGGGAGGAAGCGAGGACAGACACGTAGGGGAAGGGGGGGGGGGGGGGGGGCGTTGGTTGATTGGTTGGTTGGTTGGTTGGTGGGTTGGTGGGTTGTTTGTTTGTTTCGAATTTTGCGAAATTTCTCTAGTTGAGACATTAAAGTATTCTTGAGTCTTGAGTCTTGTTTGGGCTTGGGGTTCTTTTTTTCGTTTCTCCGCTAGAACCCCGAGGTTCACCAATGATCAGATTTTTCGTATGCCACCAATTTTCTTTTTTTGCCCACCATGAAGGTAGCCACATTCCGACTTCAGGGATGAATGCTGGGCGTGTTCGTGTTTCCGTAACCCACCGAACGTTGACGAGAATTACAGGATCTTAAACGTGCATATTTCATGTTCTGCATGGGTATATACACAAAGGGAATGAAGGCGCTGACAGGTCTGCGCTTGAAGTTCAAGGGTGGGGGGATTTTATAATCTCCCAGTCGTAAAACTCCTGACCCCTTAATTCGCTAGACGCACCGAGATTCGAACCCACGACTATGTATGGACTCGTGGGCTTGAAGTCGAACGGTCTTAACCACTCGGCTATAGCGTGGTATGGTATATATACAAAATGGAGGTTTCATAAGCAGTACGGTCGTGACAGTGTGTTTCCGTGTCGAGCACCTAACGGCAATGGCGTGGCGTGTCCAGGTATAGCTCTCCGGCCTCAAAATCAGACACCAGAACTAGCGGTAGGTAACTGTAGCGGTAGCCTGCGTGAACCCTGTGTGTGTGTGTGTGTGTGTGTGTGTGTGTGTGTG
>CM054153.1:50942273-50949773 GCA_028751875.1 Rapana venosa | reverse complement strand
CTCTCTCTCTCTCTCTCTCTCTCTCTCTCTCTCTCTCTCTCTCTCTCTCTCTCTCTCTCTCTCTCTCTCTCTCTCTTAAACAAATCAAACACAAGATCCTGCATTAAACAGGTCACAGACAGTGTCAAGAGAGTCAGGTAATGGGTAGTTTTGTAGGCAAATGCGCCAATCGAAGACATATAAAGACAACAAATCTTTCTTTTTTTTTAAAAAAAAGGGTGGTCCCGAACATTCAGCCTAACTGGGCATCCCACAGTAAAACTTGTTGCCAACTTCTGACATACATCTCTACCGTCTACTTTATGTTGCATACTGTCTTTCCATGTTTTCACTACCTCTAGTTTACATCTGAATATATCGAAACAAATCCTGCATGTGAAATGTACATAAATCTATGTGGAATGTTTCCCAACACTTCTGTAGACTTAAAACAGTAAGGAAAAACAGTACCCCCCCCCCCCAACCCAAACAAACAGATAAAAAGAAATAAGAAACAATAATCAAAAGTGGAAAAGGGAGTACTGAACAAAGGAAGGCTGAAAAACAAACAGGCATGCAAACAAATTCGATCAAAACTGAAACTGAGTAGCCTCTCTTTTCATTTCATCGGTATCTCTTCGTTTTAACACACATTCTGTTTGCAGGACGAGGGCAGAAAAAAATGCAGGCATAAAATCCAAAATTAATGTCATAAAAATCTTTACCCCACTTGGAAGTGTCAGGATGTTTTTAAAAAACAACCCACAAACACTTTTTGCCCTCGTCCAAACGTTTTCGTTACAATACTGTTTGAGTTTTTGTAGTTTTCCTCCAGTCAGTGCATGTGTTTAGTTTTTGTGTTGTTTTTTTAAAAAAGGATATAACTGTTTATGACTCAGACAGGGGTAGGGTGGAGCTTTAGCCTAGTGGTTCAAGTATCGAACTCGTTATCTAAGGACAATAGAGGGCACGGGTTTCAGTCTTCGCCGAGGTATTTCGCTTGGCGTGGGGAGGTAGGGGGGTGGGGTATATTCTCCCTCGAGTAAAATTGCTGCCTTTCTTTCTCCCTTGCAAATCCTTCAGCTGAGATTTTAAAACCTAGGCCCGTTGTCATTTTCTGCACACGTTAAAACCCTATGCACTTTGCGAAGACGACTAGCTCAGCTATGGCCAGTGGACTGGATGACACAAACAAACCCAGCATGCACTTTGCAATCTGACAAAGGATGGACTCCACCAGGTTCAACTTGCCCACGACACGCTGTCTGAAAAATAATCAGTGCCATGCTCTAAGACTGCTCGAGGAGTGAAGGAGTCCTTAAGAAGTTAAGAAGTCAAGTCATCATGACCCTAAGTACTGCTGCATCCACAGGAGAAGTCTTCTCCTTCTTCTCCTTCTTCTTCTTCTCCTTCTTCTTCTTCTTCTTCTCCTTCTTCTTCTTCTTCTTCTCCTTCTTCTCCTTCTTCTTCTCCTTCTTCTTCTTCTTCCTTCTTCTTTCTCCTTCTTCTTCTTCTTCTCCTTCTTCTCCTCCTTCTTCTCCTTCTTCTTCTCTTCTCCTTCTTCTTCTTCTTCTCTCTTCTTCTTCTTCTTCTTCTCTTCTTCTTCTTCTCTTCTTCCTCTTCTTCTTCTTCTTCTTCTTCTTCTTCTTCTTCTTCTTGCACGCTCAGACAGCAACCTATTGTCCGTCATATGAGTGAAAATGCATTGTGCTTCCGTTTAAGCGCCTGACAAGTCAGGCCCAGCACATCCAACTTCGGCGTGGGAGAGAATTAATATCTTTTTAAGTCTTTCTGGGGTAAAAAGGCAGGAGAATGGACCAAGAAGGCAGAAAATAAACAAGAAGGAGGTAACAGGAAGAAAAGGAGCAAGGCAGAAACAAAGAGAGGGATAAAAAAGAGGGAACTCCTGACACAATTTTCATCAAGTGGGGATGCTATCTATACTGACATGATCCTGGCATCCCCCCCACAGGGGGAAGAAGTCAAGTCTAAATAATGATCTTAAGTATCATTGCACCTGCACGAAGAAACTGGACAGGTCGTCTACCGCACACGCGGACACAAGAGAGGAGGGATCAAGGCAGTGGCTGGCCCCTAGGAAGTTGAACGAGTCCTGTTCAGGACATGGACACCAGTTAACGACAATCGATGATCCCAACCTTCTGCTGTCCTGTCTGTCTTTCTCTCCTCCCTGCTTTCCCCAGCTTAAGTTTTCTGAAAGAGAGAGAGAGAGAGAGAGAGAGAGAGAGAGAGAGAGAGAGAGAGAGAGAGAGAGAGAGAGAGAGCGAGAGAGAGAGAGAGAGAGAGAGAGAAACAGAGAGACAGAGAGACAGAGTCAGACAAATAGACAGAGAAATAATGAGAGACAGAGAGAGACAGACAGATAAATAGTCAGTCTGACAGAGACAGACAGAGTCGCACAGAGAGAGACAGAGAAAGAGAGAGAGAGTGTGTGTGTATGTGTGTGCGAGTGTGCGAGTGTGTGTGTGCATTTGTGTGTCTGCGTGCATGTGTGCTTGTGTATGTGTGTGGGTTCGTGTGTATGTGTCTGGGTGCGTATGTGTGTGTGAGTGTGTGTATGTGTGTGTGCGCGCGCGTGAGTCTGTGTGTGTGCGTGCGTGCGTGTACGCGTGAGTGTGCGTGCGTGTGTGCGTGAGTGCGTGCGTGTGTGAGCGCGTACGTGCGTGCGTGCATGTGTATGATTATGTGCCAGAGTGGATGTAGATGTGTTCGTGTGGCAGGTCTATGGGTTTCAGGTTACCTTTTTCCTCTGAAAGGCCAAAGAGAAGTTCGTACTTAGAAAAGCCAGCTAACTCGATCTATGGATGTTGCGCGCGCGCGCGCACTCTGTCTCTCTCTGTTTCTGTCTCTCTCTGTTTCTGTCTCTCTCTGTCTCTGTCTCTCTCTGTCTCTGTCTCTCTCTGTCTCTGTCTCTCTCTGTCTCGCTGTCTCTCTCTCTCTCTCTCTCTCTCTCTCTCTCTCTCTCTCTCTCTCTCTCTCTCTCTCTCTCTCTCTCTCTGTCTCTCTGTCTCTCTCTCTCCCCATTAGACGGCTCGTTAACTACGTGCTTGTCTTTTGGATGAGACGATAAAGTGGATTCTCTGTAAATGACACACATTTGGCATGTGTGCGCACACATACACACACGCACGCACGCATGCACGCAAACACGCAAGCACGCACTCACGCGTGCACACACACACACACACGCACAGAGATCTGTCCCTGGTTAGCTTTTTTTTTTTTTGCAGAACACTCTCTCATTGATAATATAGTAAACACACAGACAGAAACAAACAACAACAACAAGGAAACAAGAAAAACAAACAAAAACTAAAAAAAGAAAAAAGGCGCCAAACTTCAGTGACGGTGCTCTCCCAAATTTAATTTCAAGCAGAGAAATCTCCCGCAACAATACAATAAATACAATACTATACTATACTATGCTATACTATACTATACTATGCTATACTATACTATACTATACTATGCTATACTATACTATACTATACTAGACTAGACTAGACTATACTATACTATACTAAACTATACTATACTATACAATGCATCGTAATACAGAACAATACGACATTACACTTTACAACGCAACACACCATAAATCAACACAACATGTTACAAGACAGTACAATCGAATCAGTAATGTGTGTTGGTTTCAAAAGATGTTTATTTAGGGGGGGAAACATAGTGATACTGCACGTAACACTGTAACAACAAGCAAACGGCTTATAGCGTGCTTCAAAGGCCATGCATCACACATTTCGTTTGCCAGCTGACATTCTAGTAATTATGCATTGTAGTGCGATACAGCGCAGGCCAACTCTAAAGTAATGTTCTAGACAGTTCATGGAGGGCACGGGATAGCTTAGTGGTCAGAGCATTCAACGCCAATGCTAAGCAGCATCGAGTGTAGTTACCAAGTGGAGATGTGGCCGTTTGCGCGCCTTGGCTTCAGTACAGTCCCCCCAGTTCACCCAGCTGTAAATGGGTACCTGCCCTCTTAAGGGTCAGGGAAGGTGAATCAGCGAGGGAGAGGAGATGGGCGCTGCCGCCCTCAATATGCTGTCCCTTAGAGAAGTTGAGGTCTCTGACATCTCGTTCCCTTAACGACAAAGGGTACGTACGACGCCTTTACCTTTTTACCTTTACTTATGCAGGGTAGTATATATGAACTATGACACAGCGCGCATTTGTTTAAACTGAGATGGCAACAGATGCTTTTAACCGACACCTACCTACAAACTGGGTTACATAAAAATTACAAACATTTTCAGTCTCGAACGAACTCGTTCCAAAATTAATGATTTCATCACCATTGTTTTCAGAAACTGCCTTTGCGGCTGTCGTTTTCTTTTAGTATAAATTAGTGTTTCTTTTCAGCAGACGACTGATTTTTTTTTATACAAAAATATTCCTTTTTTTTTTAAAAGAAGATCATAGCCTTTAACATGACATGCAATGCAAAGCAATGCAATTTGTAGAGACTAAAAAGTTGTATACAGCTCAATACAATGCAACGAAATACAATATAACTCAGTGTAGATTTTACGGGGGGGTGGGGGGGGGGGGTAACGGGGGGGGAGTTGCTTTATGGTTTTCGTTCACCAAAGGCAGACTTTGCATATGCCACCGTTTACCCACGGGATAGCTCAGTGGTCGGAGCACTCGCTTTCCCCCAGCCAAATTAAGCAGCGTCCAGCGTGGTTACCAGTTGGATGGGTGACCGTTTGCGCGCCTTGGCTTCAGTACAGTCCCCCAGTTCACCCAGCTGTAAATGGGTACCTGCCCTCTTTAGGGTCAGGGAAGGTAAAGCAGCGAGGGAGAGGAGATGGGCGCCGCCCTCAATATGCTGGCCCTAGAGAAGTGAGGTCTCTGACGCCTCGCTCCCCTACGACCTTATAGGTTATGGGACTCCTTTACCTTTACGTTTTTTTTACCCACCACCATTAAGGTAGCCGCATTCCGACTTTGGGGACTATGTCTAAACGTGACACCAATATGTGCATGCACTCTTTTAAGTTTTGTCATCCATTTCTACCCACACAAAATGGTCTACTCTTCTGAAAGGCAGATCGGGCTTTAACGCGTGCGCAAGATGTTCTACGTGCGTTTGCACACAGATTGTTTATAGTCTCATCCGAATGACATTTGGTGGGAATGGAGTCGGTACTGATATGAACTCCAGGGTAATAATCCCCTCGAATAGGCGTCTCGGTACTGGCTCGAACCCAGGCCGTCAGCTCACGAGTTCAACGCTCTAACCACTGGGCTATCCCGCCCCAGACTGTGTATCACTCCAGACAAGTGTCCACGGAAGCAGTTTTCTGTACTCCTGCCAACGTCAACACGCTGCAAATCCCAGTATTTCTGGCTGATGCCTGCCACTTAAGCATTCTATCGAATTTTTCAATCATGGAATTTGCGAAATCTGTCTGTATGTCTGTCTGTCTGTCTCTGTCTCTGTGTCTCTCTGTTTGTCAGTCTCTGTCTCTCTCTGTCTCTGTCTCTCTGTCTCTCTCACTCTCTCTCTATCTCTCTCTTATAATATATATATAATATATATATAATATATATATATATATATATATATATATAATAATGTGTGGTATTTTTATAGCGCTGAATCTTGTAAAGCAAACAAATCAAAGCGCTTATATGTATATTTATTTTTTTTCCTCCCTTCCTCTCTCTCTCTCCCTCTCCCTCTCTCTCTCTCTCTCTCTCTCTCCAAAGCAGCAAAGGTATTACTGAAGTATCAAAGGCTTGATATCTGTAATCCTTTCCAAGAAAGCGGGCTTCTTAAGAGTCCCCGGTGTTATGTTGAAATGCAGTTGCAAGATTTGGCGGACACAGTGAGACAGACACTGAGACAGAGGCAAAGGCAGGGGCAGAGCAGAGAGAGAGAGAGAGAGAGAGAGAGGAGAGAGAGAGAGAGAGAGAGAGAGAGAAGAGAAGAGAGGAGAGAAGACAAGACAGACAGACAGACAGACAGACAGAGAGTAGGTGGGTGAGAGAGAGAGAGAGTAGTAGTTTAGTGTTGTAAGCTCTTAAGTTCATTTACAAGGGGAAAGCGGGAAGGGCAATGGACACAGAAGACATAAACAATTCCTAACAGCCCGAATAATCATCATAGCTGGGAAACATCATGGTTTAACAGCTGCAATATATACAGATAATTATTGTAACCAATAATTACTATAATTATTCTAGCATTTCTTTATTTATTCTTTTATATCGAGGATAATGGAATAAGCACTTGTGTGCTTTTTTTACATCCAGTTCCCGTGTGTATGCGGTTTTGTCATCTGGGAGAGGGTGGGGGGGGGGGGGGGAGCAGAGAAAAAGGTTGAAGGGTGTCAGGGGTGTGGGTAGCACAGAGAGAGAGACAGAGACAAAGACAAAGAGAGACAAAAATACAGAGACAGAGAGTCAGAGACAGAGAAAGAGAACCAGAGATACAGACAGAAAGATAGAGAGAGAGACTTAACAAAGACAAAGATAGGCAGAGACAGAGACAAAAAGACCAACAGAGAGACAGATACTAAAACGTCAACATTTAATAATATCAGGCCACAAGCTGCTACCATAAACGTGAACATTAATTAAACTAGAAACACACTAAAAAAAATCCAACAACAACGGGGAAATTCTTTTTGTTTAAAAACGCACAGCACAGAAAACGCAATCATGCTTAATTGTTGTAGGCCTACTTGTTGACAGAATACAACACTATGCACATCCCTCCATTTTTTGTTTCCAGCGTTACATTTCCACCTACGCTAATATCTCCCAAAACAACTGGGGATTGTCGCTCCATTCATAACAGGCGTGTTCTCTATTCTTTCCAGTTCGTCAGGCATAATATATAGAGCAGAGTGGCACATTTCTAAATAGAACCACACACACACACACACACACACACACACACACACACACACACACACACACACAAAACACACACACACACACACACACACAGACACTGACATCACACACACACACACACACACACACACACACACACACACACACACACACACACACATGGGGACGGGATAGCTCAGTGGTCAGAGCACTCGCTTTTCCCCAGCATCGAGCATGGTTACCAGATGGACAGGTGACCGTTTGCGCGCCCTGGCTTCAGTACAGTCCCCCAGTTCACCCAGCTGTAAGTGGGTACCTGCCTCTTTAGGGTCAGGGAAGGTAAAGCAGCGAGGGAGAGGAGATGGGCGCCGCCCTCAATATGCTGGCTCTAGAGAAGTTGAGGTCTTTGTCGCCTCGCTCCCCTACGACTACATAGGTTATGGAACACCTTAACCCTTTTTAATATTTATATGCATGAACTACAAAAACTTTGGCAAGTTAACAGGGATCGTGTCAGCCCCCAATGGAGGCAGTCATGACATGGATCATGGCTTCTGTTTCATGTGGGTCAAAACTATGTATGCAGAGAGAGAGAGAGAAGAGAGAGAGAGAGAGAGAGAGAGAGAGAGAGAGAGAGAG
>CM054153.1:50849773-50934773 GCA_028751875.1 Rapana venosa | reverse complement strand
CCACGCCCTGGTCAGCCATCAAGGTCAACCCAGGACGGTCACTACGTTGTGGGAAAACCAAGGACATGACACATACAATGAGGTCAAACTCAAAACCAGATTCCTTAAAAACAAACCGTGCTCTTTGCAGACAGGAAAGTAAAATAACAGTCTAAGGGATACAACCATTTCAACAAACGTGAGTTTGATACAAAGTATACTCCCTTTACTTGGATGGCTTGGATTCCCCCCCCCCCCCCCCCCCCCCCCCCCCCCCCCAGAGCAATGACAAAAGTTCGGTAATTCTCTCTTTCTTTTTCTGTTTTTTTTTAAATGTCCTATCCTACACTGAAGTTCAAATTACAGCCGGACACACACACACACACGCACACACACTCATACACAAGCGCGCGTGCGCGCGCGCACGCACACACATACGCACGCACAGGGAACCCATGACAAAATTGATCAAATTATTGTATAATCCCTGCCACTCAGGAAAGCAGATACAATCATATAGCTGGGCAGACATTGTCAATGCAATGTTGAATTACCATATTCTGAACACTGATAGGCTAACAGCCATGTGTTCCATTAAAGGCTTACAGCCATGTGTTCCATTAAAGGCTTACAGTAATGCGTTCCGTTGTATGCTAACGACAATGCGTTCCCTTATAGGTTAACAGCAATGCGTTCCATTATAGGCTAGCAGCAATTGCGTTCCATTATAGTCTAACAGCAATGCGTTCCATTATAGGCTAACAGCAAAGTGTTCCGTTATAGGCTAGCAGCAATGTGTTCCATTAAAGGCTAACAGCAATGTGTTCCATTACAGGCTAACAGCAATGTGTTCCATTCAATCATTATGTCTACAGCCCTTCCTACCGACGGCACAGAGACTAGCTACATCAGGGTTGATTGATGGCGAGGCTGTGGACACACTGCCAGAAAGGAAATACCACAGTGACTCTGCACAGAATCGAGTGGGCAATGGGCAAGCTAATTCATCAGGCTTTTTTGTTTTTTTTATTTTTCCTCGCTTTCTTATTCATGTTTCTTTTAATGAACTGTTTTTTCTTCTTCTTCTTCTTCTTCTTCTTCTGCTGCTGCTGTTGCTGCTGCTGCTGCTGCGTCTTCTTCTTCTTCTTCTTCTTCTTCTTCTTTTTCTTCTTCTTCTCCTCCTTCTCCTTCTTCTCCTTCTCTTTCTGCTTCTTCTTCTTCTTCTTCTTCTTCTTTTGTCCAACATTCAGACAGCAACTAGGCCTATTGTTGTCGTCATATGAGCGAAAATGCGTTGTGCTGCCGTTAAGCACCCAGTCCTGCAGATTATGTAGTGGTTGTAGATGGAAAAAATAATTAGTCATATATAACTATGTTTGTCCGTCGTGTTCGACGATGTCCTCCAAAACAGCAGAGGAGGCAGCTGCTGTTTCGGAAATTGGGGCAGAAAGTTGATTACAGTGGAGATGCCTTGCCCACAGTACATCCCCACTCTCTCGACCAAGTGGGCATAAGGACAGTCAGCGTTGGAGATGTTTTTTCTCCAAAGGCTAACTAGCCACCAGGGCTGCAGTGCATATGGACTGTGCAAGTCAAGCCTCCTAGTCAGAGAGTCATAGTCGATCACTAAAGACTAAGCTGTAAAGTGGAATTCCATGAGTGGGGAAAAAAGCCACTGGTCATACATACAGCCTCTCACTGTGCTGTTGCCCTTAGCGTCAATGGTTTAATCAAGAACTGTGATAAAAGTCCAGGCGCTGAAGGCAGTATAGGTGATAATGATTAATGTGTTTCTGGTACAATTGGAAGACACTAACTCATTCTATAAACTGTGTCCATATATGCATCAAACGTAGGCTAAGTTTATCTACATGTGCATATGACAAATCATAGATTCAGTTTTATCTTCGAAGTCGGAATGCGGCTACCTTAATGGTCGGTAAAAACGGTCGCAGATGCAAAATCTCACTACTGGTGAATCTCGGACATCTGGAGGAAGGGGAGAAAAAAAGTTTTAATGCACAGACCACAATTACAGATTACATTCATTCATACGTGCATATAACAAATAAATCCGGACCAAGTTTCTGCTCATATTTACAACACTTAGATAAGAGACTAACTTTTGTGGGGGGTTTTGGGTATGCTTTGAACAAAATACTGTACAAAGTAACATTACATTATATCCACCAGTCATCAGAGGACTATGGTGTAAGCCTACAAGATTGATAACGTAAAAGCGGATTTTGAGACTCCAGAAACTAATAAGCAAATGTACGGTTGGTTGGTAACTCGTATAATTATATGCATCTATAATATATGTTCGGGTATTCATGCACTATGCATAACGACGTGAATAGGGTGCTCAACACAATCATCTGGTAAGTCGTGTTGATCCAGAAGCATCACAAGAGTTCAGTATCTTCTTGTTTTGGTCGTGGAGTCTTTACGCTGCACGCATCCGGGGGGGGGGGGGGGGGGATCTCTCTCTCTCCCCCCCCCCCCCCTCACAATGATTAATCCCAGACCCGCCACACGCATACAGCATACTCTGTTTTCTCAGGATTATTAGCCAAGCATATATGTTTCTGCGAGGTATACGTCCAGGAAGGTTGGAAAAAAAGAAAGAAAGAAAGAAAGAAAGAACAGACAATACAAGACAAGAAAGAAAGAAAAGAAAAGAAAGAAAGAAAGAAAGAAAGAAAGAAAAGAAAAGAAACAAAAAGAAAGAAAGGAAAGGAAAAGAAAGAGCAGGCAGATTAAATACGTCGGTAGTATAACTCATCCATCTCTATCATCTTGCCTCAGTGCGTTTGTGTTTGTTTGTTTGTTTGTTTGTTTGTTTGTTGTGTGTGTGTGTGTGTGTGTGTGTGTTGTGTGTGTGTGTGTGTGTGTGTGTGTGTGTGTGTGTGTGTGTGTGTTGTGTATGTATGTGTGTGTGTGTGTGTGTGCTCTGTGTGTGTGTGTGTGTGTGTGTGTGTGTGTGTGTGTGTGTGTGTGTGTGTGTGTGTGTGTGTGTGTGTGTGTGTGTGTGTGTGTACTTGCAAGGGTTTGAGTTTAAAATCTGTTGTTTTTTTTGGGGGGGACAGTTGCACGAATGTGGCTGATTCCAATGCGAGCGCTTCGGTTTGATGGCTGTACAAGATTCAGTACTGTAGAAATTCTATCCTATTAATAATCATATCATCCTCATCATCATCCTCATCATCATCACCACCACCACCATCATCATCATCCTTGTTATCATCATCATCATCATCATCATTGTCCTTGTTATTATTATAAGTAGTAGTAGTAGTAGTAGTAGTAGTAGTAGTAGTTAGTAGTAAGAGCAGCAGCAGCAGTACTCTCGTTAGTAGTAGTAGTAGTAGCAGCAGCAGCAGCAGCAGCAGCAGCAGCAGTAGTAGAAGTAGTAGTAGTAGTAGTAGTAGTAGTAGTAGTAGTAGTAGTAGCAGTAGTAGTAGTAGTAGTAGTAGTAGTAGTAGTAGTAGCAGTAGTAGTACGGTGGATCGGTGGTCTAGAGGTAACGCGCCTGTCTAGAAAGCGAAAAGTCCGGGTCTGAAGTGTGCGGCGGTTCGTACCCCGTTTGGACCGGAAACTTTTCCCCCATCCATTAGACCATGAGTGGTGGTCTGGGCGCTAGTCTTTCGGATGAGACGATAAACCGAGGTCCCGTGTGTTACACGTAATTATTTAGCGCACGTAAAAGAACCCACGGCAACAAGAGAGTTGTCCCTGGCAAAATTCTTAGAAAAAAGCCACTCTGATAGGGAAACAAATACAGTTGCAGACATGGAAAAAAAAAGAAAAAAAAGGGTGAAAGGGTGGCGCAGCGCTTGTGGCGACGCGCTCTCCCGCTCTCCCCGGGGAGAGCAGCCCGAATTTCACGGAGAGAAATCTGCCGTGACTTAAAGTGGTATGAAATGAAATCTGAGCGCTTTGATTTGTTGTTTTACAAGATTCAGCGCTATATAAATTCCATACATTATTATTATTAGTAGTAGTAGTAGTAGTAGTAGTAGTAGTAGTAGTAGTAGTAGTAGTAGTAGTAGTAGTAGTAGTAGTAGTAGTAGTAATAGAAGCAGCAGCAGCAGCAGCAGCAGCAGCAGTAGTAGAAGTAGTAGTAGTAGTAATAGAAGCAGCAGCAGCAGCAGCAGTAGTAGTAGTAGTGGTGGTGTGGTGGTGGTGGTGGTGGTGGTGGTGGTGTCATAACACTGAACAGACTCAAGAGAACTTTGCTGAAACCCAGGCCCTGGCACACCCCAAACAATCACGGCAAATAACAGAATGTGGCGTTGTCCTTAGTGCAACGCCTCCATGACTACTGTCGGTAAATGTTGTAATGGCACAATGGGTCTGTAACCTACACAATATCTGTTTACACCATAACAGACACGTGACACAGAGGACCTATGACGTAGTGGACACGTGACACAGATGACCTATGACACAGATGACCTATAACGCAAATGACCTATGACACAGAGGACCTATGACACAGATGACCTATGGCACAGAGGACCTATGACATAGAGGACATATGACACAGAGGACCTATGAAATAGAGGACCTATGACACAGAGGACCTATGACACAGAGGACCTATGGCACAGAGGACCTATGACACAGAGGACCTATGACACAGAGGACCTATGACACAGAGGACCTATGACACAGAGGACCTATGGCATAGAGGACCTATGACACAGAGGACCTATGACATAGAGGATCTATGACATAGAGGACCTATGACACAGATGATCTATGACACAGATTACTTATGACATAGAGGACCTATGACACATGACATAGGACACAGATGACATATTACACAGAGGACCTATGACACAGAGGACCTATGACACAGAGGACCTATGACACAGAGGACCTATGGCATAGAGGACCTATGACACAGAGGACCTATGACACAGAGGACCTATGACACAGAGGACCTATGGCATAGAGGACCTATGACACAGAGGACCTATGACATAGAGGTTCTATGACATAGATGACCTATGACACAGAGGACCTATGACATAGAGGACCTATGACAGAGGACCTATGACACAGAGGACATATGACATAGAGGACCCATGACATAGAGGACCTATGACGTAAAGGAAATATGACACACAGGACGTATGACATAGAGGACATATGACATAGAGGAAATACGACACAGAAGACAAATGACACACATGATGTATGACATAGAGGACCTATGACATAGAGGACCTCTGACATAGAGGACCTCTGACATAGAGGACCTCTGACATAGAATGTAGTGGACACACGACGCGGGTAGATAACGACGTGACACAGAGGACCTT
This sequence comes from Rapana venosa, assembly GCA_028751875.1. Lineage (NCBI taxonomy): Eukaryota > Metazoa > Mollusca > Gastropoda > Neogastropoda > Muricidae > Rapana > Rapana venosa. The sequence goes on along the minus strand of CM054153.1, from coordinate 50,929,461 downwards.
GTGACGTCTCCAGAAACGTGACCCAAAAGGAGGATGTACGAGGTAGCAGATACGCGACCAGAAGAGGAGGAGGCTCCATGACAGACCTGAAGACTACAGGACACAGACTCCGCCGTACCTGGACATTAGCCGCTGCAGACTCAGCCGCTCCCAGCCAGTGAACGGAATCAAGCCTGGTCATTATCAGGAAAGCCAGATTCAATCAAGCAGGCTGGTCAGTCAGCCACCCGGCCTAAAGTACCCCTTATCATTATACCCCACCCACCCCTGCCTAGCCCTCTCTGTACTCGTACCCGGCTGGCGGAGTATATGAAGCCGATGAGTAGGTAATAAATGAAAAATATATGACAGGCAGAGACATGCAGGATATGATCAGGTAGGGTAGGGTAGGGTAGGGTAGGGAAGGAGCCAAAGAGGATTAGGTGGGTGTCGTTGACTGCACTGACAAATGGCCAGTGTCTGTGTTGGTTGTTTTTTTACCTCCCACAGTGGTACCTGTCTGTCGTTAAGCGTCAGTTTGTCTTTTCTAGTATTGTTTACTTCTTGCTTGCTGCTTTCTTTTCTGTTTGAGTTTCCCCCTTATTTTCTTCTTTTTTTTGCCAAATAAAAATGCATGCATGTATGTATGTATGTATGTATGTATGTATGTGTGTTTTTATATATATATATATATATATATATTATATATATATATATATATATATATATATATTATATATATATTATGGGGGGGATATCAGTTTTTTTATATATATATTTATGGGGGGGTTATTAGTTTTCGTATCGCCTTGATACGTTTACCCCCCTCCCCCTACAGCCTTGATATACTCCTCCCCCCCCCCCCCCTTTCTTGTACTTAAAAAAAAAAATTCATTTTCATTTTTATTTTTGCTAACAATTTTTTAAAAACCCAACTGTTTCAGTGTCTCTCTCTCTCTTCTCTCTCCTCTCTCTCTCTCTCTCTCTCTCTCTCTCTCTCTCTCTTCCCTGGCACTATAATTATGACATTGTTTGCACATGTACAGAAATGTACCCTACGTGATGTTTTGAGTTCGCCTAAGTACAATGCACTGTACCATACATGCGCATCATGCATTAGACATGAACGAGAGCACAACCTACATGGTGTACAACACAACCTCAACAACTTTCGCTTATATCCCCCCACCCCCACACCTCAAGAAGAAAAAAAAAAAGAAAAGAAAAATTGAAAACACAGACAGGTTTCTCTGTGCACAGGAAACCAAAGATGGCGAAAACGAAACGCCAATAATGTGAAGATGTTGTTGATGAAATCCTGTCCTTCATCTCAGCCTGCTTACCTGCCTGCTTACCTGTCTGCCTGCCTGTTGTTTGATTTAATATCACTGAGAACAAAAAGCCCCCAGCGCGGATTGTGCCCATTCTCTGTGAAGCTGGCCTGGTGACTGCTTGCTTGTATAAATATTAGTCTGTGGTCTGGACGATCGTGCTGCGTGTTGAGGATCCTGTGTTTTTCTGTTTCCTCTGCCTTTCTACCCCATCACCTCTGTGGTCTGTGTCTGTGGAAGGAGGTTTTCAGTGCACCTTCTGTAAGCATTGAATTATTGACAGATTTTTTTGGTCTGGGTTGGTTAGTTGGTTTGGTTTGGTTTGTCTTGCTTGCTTTTGTTGATTGGGGTTGGGGGGGGGTTGGGTTTTTTTTGTTTGCTATGGAGATCTGTGGGTTTTAAGGTTTAAGGGTCTGAATATATTTTGTGATTGGATGATCAGTTAGTGATATATATGTATACAGGTATGTGTGTCCACACGGACATTTGTGGATGTTGAACTTGAAGTATTTTTAAAAATAATTTTGTATGTGCCTGGATGATTGATTAGTGATTATATGGCTACGGTTATTCATAAGAATTCGTTACTCTAAAAAAAAAGTCTTTTGGGTTGCATGAACATACTCATTTAAAATGAGTATTGTATATAACAGCACACACGTTTGTGAGCATACATTTCATACATGGTTGTTGACACCCCTGTACCTATATGAATACGCTGATCTTGATTTTCTTGCTCATTAAACGTTCATCAGACAACTCAAGTCAAAAGTGATCTGTTAACAGCCTTTTTATCAAACAAGTTCACAAGTTTGGACACAGAGTCAATACAGCGCTTTATTTTCTCTTTCCCTTTGTTCTGAGACAATGTTTGTGCCATGTGTGTAAACGTGGTGCACTTGAATTTCCAAAAGGGCTACATTTCAAACCAGAAACTCTTTGTTATCAAAACTTGGAGGCTTAGTGCTTGCCATTTCACTCAGGTAACTAATCGTCTGTTTTTGAGAAGTTGCAGAGATATATTTCTAGATAGTGTTTATCCACAACCTTTTAATCAATCCTAGTGATCACTTTTGTTTTTAGGCAAAGGCTTTGTCATTCATGAGGTAACACAACGTTTTTAGGCAAAGGCTTTGCCATTCATGAGGTAACAATGTTTTTAGGCAAAGGCTTTGCCATTCATGAGGTAACACAACGTTTTTAGACAAAGGCTTTGCCATTCATGAGGTAACAATGTTTTTAGGCAAAAGCTTTGCCATTCACGAGGTAACAATGTTTTTAGGCAAAGGCTTTGCCATTCGTGAGGTAACACAACGTTTTTAAGCAAAGGCTTTGCCATTCATGAGGTAACAATGTTTTTAGACAAAGGCTTCGCAATTCACGAGGTAATAGAGATTCTGTATTTGAGAAGTTGCACAGAGAGTCAAGTGTTAGGCCTACACTAAGAAGGAAACAAAACGAACAGAATAGGAGAAACCAATAAAGAAGAAGAAGAAGATGATGATGATGATTGATGATGATGATGATGATGATGACGATGATGATGATGATGAAAAAGAAGAACTAGCCAACAAAAACAAGGAAGAAGAAACTTCAGACCTAACCGTTTCCACCCTCAAGGTGTAGATGGTTAATGATAGAGCAGGAATCAGACATGAAAAACAGTGAGAAAAAAAAGGCTGAAAACTACATTCAGGAGAATGGTTTTCAAAAATGACAGATAAAAGGACACTTCTTTGTAGAACTAGAAGTACTCTATGCGCGCGCGCGCGTGTGTGTGTGTGTGTGTGTGTGTGTGTGCCTGTGCATATGTGTGGGGAGTTCAAAATAAAACGTCTTTTTTTAAAGACAAATAAACAAAATTCGGCAGCCCCACAGGCTGTTGGGGGGAGGGGAGAGGGAGAATAAAGAATGTGGTGTAGGCCCAGAATCAGTAACTATAAGTTTCATGCTTTAAATCTGGGAAACGAATTCAAGATCAAATAACAGTGTAAAGTAGCGGGAAGCCTCATCATGCATTAAGATACAATCAAGGTATTCTCAATCGCATCACCATCAATATGATTTTCATCAAAGTCATCAAAGAGTGTAATTATTTTATGACAACTTATAACAACATAATTATCTGAATGAGAGAGCTAGCTGTACAAAATGGGTTCTCAAGGCGTTTAGAAACAGCTTCCTTCTTCTTCTTCTCCTCCTCCTTTTTTTCTTCTTCTCCTCCTGCTTCTTTTTCTTCTTCTTCTCCTCCTCCTTTTTTTCTTCTTCTTCTCTTCCTCCTTTTTTTCTTCTTCTTCTCCTTCTTTTTTTCCCCTTCTCCTCCTCCTTCTTCTTCTCCTGCTTCTTTTTCTTCTCCTCCTTCTTCTTCTCTTCCTCATCCTTCTTCTTCTCCTCCTCATCCTTTTTCTCCTCCTCCTCCTTTTTCTCCTCCTCCTTTTCCCTTTCTTCTTCTCCTCCTTCTTTTTCTTCTCCTCCTCCCCTTCTTCTATTTTCTTCTTCTCCTCCTGGCTCTCTCGGTGATCTCCCTTGGATATAGGCAGGGCGAAATTTTGCTGTGTAAATTTTGTGTTTAAAGTGCCAAATAAACCAGCACCATGCCAGTTGTCTGGTTACCAACAACGCTGGAAGTGACGCTAGGTGCCCTGCTGCAACAACACTGCATCACCTCATGGAAGGTCTGTGGAGAAGGCGAGCAAACGACTGTTGTGCTTCGACTGAAGGCTGGCTCAAGTGATGGGAACATGGCGGGTCAACAAACACCTGTGTACTTCCGCAGAAAGCCTCCCAGTCAGACCAACAGGGACCGACGAAGGACAGAGGAGAGGAGACAGGCAGAGGAGAGGAGGCGGGCAGAGGAGAGGAGGCGGGCAGAGGAAAGGAGACAGACAGAGGAAAGGCAAGAAGACAAGGCAAGTGCATTGTTCCCATTCGAAACTTCGCCAAGTTTGTTTATGCCAACACCCCCCATCACCCAGTCTGTCTCACACACCAACACCCCAGCCTCTCCAAACCACATGCCTTCGCAATCGCTGCTTCCCACACATGATTATCGCAGTGCGTCAGGTGCTGTCACGGTGTTGGAAGCCGACACAGTGGCTGAACAACAAGGTGGAATTGACCTGGTTGAGGTGCCTGTACCTGACATTACGATGGAGGGGGAGGACTGTGACGAATATCTAGATCAGATTCGGGATGCAGGCTACAGTGGAGATACTATAAAGAACTATGTGGGTGGGCTGAGAAACAGATCCCTGCAGAGAAATCTCAGGGACGTTTCTAGAAACAAGGACTTTCTTAATGTGTATACCTCTGATGAAATACCTGATACTATCATTTGTGAAAGTGAAGATATGATTTTTCAGTTTATCTGGACAGATGACACTCACAACCCTGCTGATTACTTTTGGTTTGCAAAAAAGAACACCAGGCAACTGACTCAGGAGGAAAAAGACATTTATTCCAAGCTGCAGCTGTGGACACCTGCCGATCGTGACAGAATCAAAGACAGAATTAGTGCTGGACTGGATGTTTTACATGTTATGATGGATGCTATCAGATTTTTTCTGGGTTAGAAGTGACTGTGGTTGCCTGTATATGTACGTGTGTGAGTGTGTGTGTGTGTGTGTGCGTGCGCACCCTCTTGTGCGTGCGTGCGCGCGTGTGTGTATGTGTGTGTTGTGTATGGTCGTGCGTGTGTGTGTGCGTGCGTGTGTTTGTGCGTGCGTGTGTGCGTGTTCGTGCGTGTGTGTTCGTGCGTGTGTGTGTGCGTGTGTGCATGCATATGTGTGTGCATATGTGTGTGTGTGAGAGAGAGAGAGAGAGAGAGAGAGAGAGAGAGAGAGAGAGAAGAGAGAGAGGAGAGAGCGCAAAACAGGAGGTTAGGCATATTGTGAGTTAGGTTTTTCACGTGTTGGAAAGAGCATGAGTTACCGGATCAGACGGAATGTAGGGACAGGAAGCCCTGTCACAGACTCGGTGTTTAAATGATGTTTGTGGTTGTTGTTACCCTCCCCCCTCCCTTTCCCCATTAGCAATGGGCGAAAGTGTTAGGCACCAATTCATCTGAATCGTAATGTAAAACACTTCACCATGTCGTGGAATCCATGCCATGTCGACCATTTGGGCTGTAGAAATGATACATCTGTATTTCTGAAAATACGTGTTTTGTGCCCAGTCCCCTTCCCACTGGCCCCTTGTAAATGGGCTTTAACAGCTTATTACAATAAAATATTGTCATTGTCATTGTCTTCTCCTCCTCCTTCTTTTTCTTTTCCTCCTCCTCCTTCCTCTTTTTCTTCTTCTCCTCCTCCTTTTTTTTCCTTCTCCTCCTCCTCCTCCTTTTTTTTCTCCTCCTCTTGTTCTTCTTCTCCTCCTTTTTTCCCCTTCTTATTCTCCTCCTCTTTCCTCTTGTTCTTCTTCTCCTCCTTGTTCTCTTCGTTCCCATACCGGGTGCAGGGGTGTGTAGTGCCAGGTCTTCTCCTGTGCTTGTCACTCTCTGCAGGAGGTCTGCCTGCTGGCCTCAGCCCACACATTTCCCGCTTCAGAGCAGCTTATGTGTTTAGTGTTGCGCCTATATCCACATCCCAGCAGAAATCTAACCGACCGAGGGAACTGTTGAGGATGTATGTTTTATTTCTTCGGACCAGTCGACTTTGCTGCTTAGTGAAATGTTACAAAATAAAAAAAAAAAAAAAACCACCAACACACCCACTGTGTGGAATCTATTGCCTTAAAAAAAAAGTCTGGATTTTATCGGCTTTTCGTTTTTTCTCACTATTGTATACTACGTTCCACCCGTTTCTTGCAAATAGCAATGTAAGAATAACATCCGGGTTCCCCCCCCCCCCCCCCCCCCCCCAAGTCAAAATGCAGCAACCTTAATGCCTTAATGGTGGTGGTGGAGGTGGGGCGGGGGGGGGGGGGGGGGGGGGGGGGGGGTGAAGTGTACAGGTAGCATACTCCAAAAAAATGTCTTCATTGGTGAACCTTGGAGCTGTAGCCCATGAAGAAGAAAATAAAATACCTGGTCTTGATTTTTACATCCTCTCTCTCTCTCTCTCTCTCTCTCTCTCTCTCTCTCTCTCTCTCTCTCTGTGTTCTCTCTGTTCTCAGACGATGCCCCAGTTTCTCCGTCCTTCCTTCCTCCTCCTCCTCCTGCTCTTCTTCGCGGCCTTGACCTTGACCCCCACTCAGGCCGCGAACCACATCACTGCCCCCAGGGCTTGGAAAGCTCTCCGATCCAACAAGGCCTTCAACGCCAAGGTCACGGAGCGACGGTTGATGGACCAGATCATCAGGGGCCTCAAGTCCGTGCTCTCCCGCTCCTCGGCCTTGCTGCAGCGGGAAGGCGGGGTGCTGGACGCGATGAAGAAACGCCGGGGCGGGGCAGTGGCCAGAAGCGCCATGTTCAACCGGTTTTTCCTGGCGGCGGTGAAGGACAAGCTGTTACCGGCGGGAGGGGATTTCAACAGCCTGGCCAATCCCGACCACTACACGCTGTTCCGGTATGGCAGGAGCGTGTAGGGGGGTAAGCCTAGGGCCTGTGTATAGGCCTCTCTATCAGTGGCACTAATGGGTTAGGAGGAATAGGCCAAGGAAGTACCTAAACAATTATTGTTCTAACAGATACATTTCTTAAGGTATTTGTGAGTAATGACAACAATGAGTAATGATCAAGGGACAAGAGAAAGAGAAAAAAAAGCAGAGTCTTGTAGGGATAGATGTTTTTAAAAGGATAAAACTTGTTGACCTGGGGTGGGGGAGGGGGGGGGGTATTTCATTCAATAAGCATGGAACAAGTATGGCATGATGGTGCTGAATGCCAACACTTTACTGTCTCAATAAACATGAACTTTATTATCTCAAAAAACATGATTTTTTTCTGTTTATTGGGATAATAAAGTGTTGGTGTTTGGTATAGTCAACGTAGCAACAACAAGCTAGTAACTAATGATGTGTTCAAGTACAACATCAACAACATCCACATGGCGGCTAATGATACATGTAATGACCAAAGAAGACCACGGCAACAAAAATCGCTTTACAGAGTGATAGGCCTGACAGCATTAACATTTACAGATAATAAAATAATGGACAGTTTTCCCTAAAGACATGTCTGTTGAATAAATAAGCAAATGTTTAGGGGCGGGGGACATTATCCTTTGGCTGTTCTATCCAAAAAGTTTAGAAATGAACAAGTAAATATAAAGGGAGAAAAAAGAACTACCGGCAAGACAGACATGCAAACAAACAACAAGCTGCAAGATGAGGTGAACAGAGCAGAAGATATGGCCAGTGCACAAATGAACACATGCATAGCATATACAGAGACAGACACGCTGGTATTACCCATGCAAGTGCAAACACACACACACACACACACACAGGGGAAACATACAAACATCTTCAAAGAGGAAAAGGCCCGAAACTCCACAAACTTTTTCACGGTATTATTGACTACAATTGAATCCTGATCCATTAATGACGAATAAATATCCAAATCAGATGGTTTAAACAAGATTTCATTCAAAGAAAATCATACATAATTATACACACTTATAATGGAGCAGCAACAAGCTAAAAGCTTGTACTCTCAACAATACGAAATATAAAGCTTGTACTCTCAACAATACGAAATATAAAGCTTGTACTCTCAACAATAATGACAGGTTCAGTTAAACATTATAGCAGCTGGTAGGCATCAGTGTGTTTAAACTGTAAATGAGAGTTTTTAAAACACCTTTGATAAAATAGTTTAAATCATCCCTTCAAAGGTCACTGCACAATTATGTTTTCAAAAGTTAAATCATAACTATGTTTGTATTGCTGTTAATGTGACAATTTGGGTAAATGCTCTAATCATTCATTGTGTTCAGCCACTTAATAATTATAAACAAAAATGTTAGTTGTATTTGTCTAACAATTAATACAAAATAAAGTATAATCATTTAGGTTGTCAAGCAGTTCATTATCATAAAAAAGCTTATTTCTTTACTTTGTTTACGAGTTTCACCCAGATTATAAAAATGACAATGCATTCCATGTGATTCACTTTGTTTCATTACATATCAAGTATCATAGAAAGTGCAGTTATTAAGTTCGTTGAATAATTAATTCATTATCATGGAAAACTGTGAAGCAGTCATTTAGCTTGTCCAATAATGAATCTACTGATTGTGTTAGAAAGTTTTGTCCTTTGCTCCTCAAATTTATCGACAATCATTAACATGTAGTAATCAAGATTGTTTTCTTTTTCGCAAATAACCCTGTACTTGCCATGGGAAGCCATAGTAGTCCTAGTAATCAAGATTTTCTTTTTCGCAAATAACCCTATACTTGCCATGGGAAGTCATAGTAGTCCTTTAGATGAACAATCCATTCATTACGCTACGTATTATGAACACTCACTTTCCCCAAGCTGAGGTTAAGCAGCATTGCGCATGGTCACCAATTGGATGGGTGACCTTTTGCGGGCCTTGGCTTCAGTACAATGCCCCAATTCACCCAGCTGTCGATGGGTATCTGCCTCTTTAGGGTCAGGGAAGGTAAAGCAGCGAGGGAGAGGAGATGGGCGCCGCCCTCAATATGCTGGCCCCTGGAAAAGCTGAGGTGTCCAACACCTCGAATAGGTTACGGGAACACCTGTACCTTTTTTTTTTAATCATGAAAACTGTGTTCATTTAGACTTCTGCTACTTCCACCACTGCTACTACTATGTACTATCAACAATCCTGCTGCTCCTACTACTACTGCTACAACCACCACCACCTTTACCACCATCACTGCTTCTACCATTGCTGGTAATCGTCCTTCTACTACCACCATCGCTACTTTCAGCTACAACCACCACCACAAGGACTCATTCCCATCACCACAGTCAGTGCTCTGCTATTAGAACTACCAACCCTGGCTACTACTACTGCCGCTACTGGGTGATCTGATCAGAGAAGAAAGGAGTAGATCTATAGATACTGATACTGTGTGTTGGAATTTGGGAATTGTCATGGTTGGCTGTTGTTGGGAGCGGTTTGCGAAGTATAAAAATTAATACTTTAACATCCAACTGTCATAGACTTTGAGAGAGAGAGAGAGAGAGAGAGAGAGAGAGAGAGAGAGAGAGAGAGAAGAGAGAGAGAGAAGAGAGAGAGAGAGAGAACGAGCTAGGTGTGCATAAATGTGTGTGTGCGCTTTGTTTTATTTTTTATATCGAGGATAATGGAATAAGCACTTATGTCTTCAATGTGCAAATGCGATATTCTGCACGTGATTATACACGAAGGGAATCAAGGCATCGGCAGGTCTGCACTTAAATGTCGACCTGGGAGATCGAACACATCCCCACAACTTCATGGCCCCATAAGATTGAAGTCGAAGGGTCTTACCCATTCGGCTATGGCGTCTTTCAGACAAGCCAAGCCTGGCAGAGCCCACCCCTCGCCAGGTGACAAGATCAGTGCATGCTGGTCAACCGTCAGCATGCCCTGCCCTCTATACTGGTTTAGGTCAGATGAACGGGTTGGTTGGTTGGAGTTTTCTTTTATCGTGGGTGCAAGATGGTGCAAACCTAATTTATGGTGTCATTCTTTAGATATGCAGGGCAGAGGAGCTAGTCACTCCAGCAGAAACATCACCTGAAACACATAGCAATTTTTTGCTGAAGTCTTGAACCTACGCTCTCACGTTGTGGAAGATCATGAATCTAACACTAACTGCTTGACTTTTGGTTAAAAATCTTATCTTTGTAACTGTCTTCACCTGCACACTCCATCCCGTTCCCTTTGTTCAGCTGCAGATGCTTTGTGCTTTCTAACACCCAGATTCAAACAAACCACTGTTGGCTGTCGCTCTTTGTTTCTGGTCCATCCACCTGGAATGACCTCCCTCTTTCACTTCGCCAAAAGCCTTCACTTTACCTTCAAATCCAGCCTCAAAACACACTTATTTCCTACCTGACACTTTCACCTCATATCCTCCCTACTTTTCAACAACATCCTTCATCTCCTAAGTGCGTTCGCGTGTGTGTGTGTGTGTGTGTGTGCGCGCGCGCGCGCGCGCGGTTGTGTGTGTATGCACGTGCATAACTTTGAAATATGTTATTCATTTTATTTGAGGAAAGTTGCATGCGCGTAAATGATTTGAGTGCAAGCCCTTCGATTTGTTTGTTTTACAAGATTCAGCGCTATATAAATTACATATATTATTATTATTATTAAACATAAATCAAAAAGAAAAGAAAATTACACAAAACTGAACTAATTTGCACTTTTATGAAGATCTGAAAGTATCACAATGTTTACACACACACCATTCGACTTCAATCCCCTAGGTCCATGAAGTCGTGGGTTTGAATCTCGGCATCATCTGGTGAATTAAGGGTGGGGATTTTTTTCAATCTCCCAGTTCAACTTCCAGTGCCCACTTGCAAGTGTCTTTGGTCCCATTCGCCCAAATACGTATGTAGGAGATCAAATATGCACGTTAAAGATCCCTTCATTCATATCGGCGTTTGGTGGATTACTGAAACACTGACACACCCAGCAAACATCCCCACAGTCGGAATGCGGCTACCTTCATGGGTGGCAAAAATGAAATATTTTTTAAGTCTCTTTACCACAAATTTCATGGGGAAAAAATGACAAAGTAATGAAATTCGTCACCCATACACTATACTCCTATCAAATGTTGTGCAATATCTTTTACTTCTGTACATTTCTTCAAAATGGAGATCATTTTAAGGGAGATAATGCAGAACTTTGCAAACTAAATACAAACATGTGATGGTAACAAGAGTACTAGATCATGTTGAATGCTTCAATTTTAACTTTTAGTGTTAACTGTCATTTGTAGTATCGTTTAAATAATTCTTTCTGGTTTAAACAAGATTTATGCAAACGAAATCATACTTGTACACACACTTACAATAAAGCAGCAACAAGCTAAGCTTATAACATCAACAATTTCGTTTCTCGTTACAGTCACATCTTAGTTTTCTCCCCTTCCTGTGTTACACCGACACTCTCTCGTATGTACGCCTGTTCACAGTTTTCTCCCCTTTGTGTGTGTGTGTGTGTGTGTGTGTGTGTGTGTTGAGGAGGGGTTCTCTGGTGGCTACTTTTTCTTCAGAGGCTTTTTTTTTTTCAGGGGGGGGGGGGGGGGGGGGGGGGGGGGGGGGGGGGGGGGGGGGGGGGGGGGGGGGGGGGGGCCAATAAACACCTAACTTGACATGATCTCGAGATCATATGTCATTTCAAATAGTTTTGTATTCCACCAGACTTTTGGATATATTTGTTATCCAGTTTTCTTTTAAATATATATTTATCCAATTTTCCCTCCTATTTAGATGTGTTAACTGCTTATTACAAAATTGATTTTTTAAAACCTTTCCTTACAGGACAAAACTTAAGCACTACTCGTGTGCGAACGCATGCAGAACATCTTGCGCACACGTTAAAACCTGTTCCACTGTTTGAAAGAGTAGGCCATTGTGTGCCCGTAGGAACATGACAAAATTTTTAAAACCGCATACACACCATAAATTAAAAAAATATATTTAAAAAATCTGAGCGCTTTGATTTGTTGCTTTACAAGATTCAGCGCTATATAAATTCCATACTTTTATTATTATTATTACTTGCTTGTGTGTACAGCACATGTGGTTTATCTTTATTTTATTTTGAGGATAATGGAATACGCACTTGTGTACTTTTTTGTATCCAGTCTCCAAGTGTATGCGGTTTATCAAATTTCGTCATCTGTTCAGACCAGCACACAATGGCCTACTCTTCCGAAAAGTGGAACAGGTTTTAACATGTCAAAAGATGTTCTGTGTACCTTCACACACTGGACTTTGGTTTATAGTCTCAGCTCTGTGCATGTGTGTGTTGTGAGAAAGAGAGAGAGAGAGAGAGGGGGGAGGAGGGTGCGGAGCAGGGATGACTTAATGAATGAATGAATGAACATTTCATTGAGGGAAAACAGCAAGCACAATGGTGGCTTTTTTCATCCAGCCCTAAGTAAAAAATAAATAATTTTTTAAAAAGTAAGTCAATCAACCAATCTTTCAATTAAATGATCAACCAATGAAATGAATTTGAGACTGACAGACAGACAGACAGACAGACACAGAGAGAGAGAGAGAGAGAGAGATGAGAGAGAGAGAGAGAGAGAGAGAGAGAGAGAGAGAGAATGATCTATAATACACCAAGTCTAAAAATGTACAACAAACCTAGTTTCATAATCTGGGACTTCTTGAGCAGAGTCTGCTCGTGCACACACACACACAGAGTTTTTATAATAGAGGTATTCTTTTATTGTGTGAAATGTCTGAGGTAAAAATATGAATTCAGTGACAAAAATGGAACATTTCCACATTAAGATTAAAACAATATCACAAATACATGTACATATAAATCTAGATATATGACACGTCATATGTAAAAAAGCGATCGTTTTTTTTACAAAGAAAAAACATTTGAAAACAAAAATAAAATACATATGTTTACATATAACCTTTTTTTAAGGCCCCTTCTCCCCACACACTTTCCACACAAGTATGTAAACACTTGCATTTTTCTCATTTTACATTTCATCTTTGTGTTGATTTTTTGCAACCACAAAAGGCAAGAAACACACAGGCACATATCACACACCACCATACTTATACAGCATTAATCTGTCATATACATTCTCAAAAGATGTGACGCTGTAAAATCTCCAACAACAAAAAATAAAACAGTAAACCTCTCCCCAAACACTTTCTTCTGCACCATTATAGAGAAAGCTACATTTTTCAACAGTTTACATTTGATCTCAGTATCTAAAATTTACTATAAAAACACACAAACAACCCCCCCCCCCCCCCCACCAAACAAAAAGAAAACACAAGCACACTTTAAAATCATATACCATAAGTATTTTTGCTCACATATGTTGGTGTAAAATCTGCCATCAATCTTCCAGCAGAAGGTCAATACACACATCTGCCATCAACATCAATGAAACATATCTTACACATTATCAATAACTAATCACATAATGAGCTTTTCTTTTTTTCACATTTTGTGTGATTTTACGAAGAAAAGAAACACTTAAAAAATAAGATAAAACCAAATATACATATGTTTGTATTTCTTCCCCCCCTCCAAAGAAAAAGCCCCTTCTCCCCACACACTTTCCCTTGCATTTTTTCAGCAATTTCCATTTCATCTCTGTGCTGCTTTTTGGCAACCACAAAAAGCAAGAAACACACAGGCACATATCACACACCACTGTACTTATACAGCATTAATCTGTCATACACATTCTTAAAAGATGTGATGCTGTAAAATCTATTTTAGAAACACACACACCAAGAAACATAAAAAAAATGAAAACAGAAAACCTCTCCCTACACACTTTCTTCCACATCATTGTAGAACATGCTACATTTTTCTTCAATTTACATTTGATCTCAATATCTAAATTTAGAAGAAAAAAAAAAAGAAACTCCCAACCAAACAGAAAATAACAAAGAAAAAGAAAGCACACCCACACTCTGTCCACTACTGTACTTAAAATCATGTACCATAATTTGGGGGTTTTTTTGCTCACATATGTTGGTGTAAAATCTGCCATCAATCTTCCAGCAGAAGATCAATTCACAGATCTGCCACCAACATCTACGAAAAATATCTTTCCCATTAATAATGCTAATCACATAATGAGCTGTCTTTTTGCTTTCACATTTCAGGAGATTTTACACACACAAAAAACAAAAATATACATATGTTTGTTCTTGGGTCTGTTGTTTTTTTTAAAAGGCCCCTTCTCCCCAAACACTTTCCACACAATCATGTAAGCTCTTGCATTTTTTTAAGCAATTTACATTTTATATCTGTGCTGGTAAAAAACCCACAAAAGCAAGAAACACACAAGCACATATCACACACCACAATATTTATACAGCATTAATCTGTCATATACTTTCTGTAAAGATGTGATGTAAAATCCCCAACAAAAAACCCCATTAAAACAAAACAGAAAACCTCTCCCCACACACTTTCTTCCACATCACTGTAAAACATACTACTTTTCTTCAATTTACATTTGATCTTACTATCTAAATTTTAAACAAAACCAAAACCCCAACAAATCACATCCCCCCGCCCCCTTCAAAAAAAAATCAAAACAAGGCACACTCTGTCCACTACTGTACTTAATATATCTGGGGGGTTTTGCTCACATATGTTGGTGTAAAATCTGCCCTCAATCTTCCAGCAGAAGATCAATACACAGATCTGCCACCAACATCAATGAAAAATATTTCACATTATTAATGCTAATCACATAAAGAGCTGTCTTTTTTCTTCTCTTTCACATTTCATGTGATTTTACAAAGAAAAACACGTAAAAACAAACATAAAACCAAATATACACATGTATGTATTTTGTTTTTATTTTTTAAAAAGGCCTTTTCTCCCCACACACTTATGTAAGCTCTTCGATTTGTTTGTTTTTTACAAGATTCAGCGCTATATAAATTCCATATATTATAATTATTAAGCTCTCAACAAATCCCCCCCTCCCCCCCAAAAAAAAATAACCCCCCCCAAAAAAAAACACCAAAAAAACACCACACAGGCACACTCTGTCCACTACTGGACTTAAAATCTTTTTTTTTTTTTTGCCCACATATGTTGGTGTAAAATCTGCCATCAAAAGATCAATACACAGATCTGCCACCAACATCAATGAAAAATATCTGACACATTATCAATAACTAATCACATAATGAACTTTTTTTTTCACATTTTGTGTGATTTTACGAAGAAAAGAAACACTTAAAAAATAAGATAAAACCAAATATACATATGTTTGTATTTCTTTGTTTCATTTCTTTATTTGTATTTTGGCAACCACAAAAAGCAAGAAACACACAGGCACATATCACACACCACTGTACTTATACAGCATTAATCTGTCATACACATTCTTAAAAGATGTGATGCTGTAAAATCTATTTTAGAAACACACACACCAAGAAACATAAAAAAAATAAAAACGAAAACCTCTCCCTACACACTTTCTTCCACATCATTGTAGAACATGCTACATTTTTCTTCAATTTACATTTGATCTCAATATCTAAATTTAGAAGAAAAAAAAAAAAGAAACTCCCAACCAAACAGAAAATAACAAAGAAAAAGAAAGCACACCCACACTCTGTCCACTACTGTACTTAAAATCATGTACCATAATTTGGGGGTTTTTTTGCTCACATATGTTGGTGTAAAATCTGCCATCAATCTTCCAGCAGAAGATCAATTCACAGATCTGCCACCAACATCTACGAAAAATATCTTTCCCATTAATAATGCTAATCACATAATGAGCTGTCTTTTTGCTTTCACATTTCAGGAGATTTTACACACAAAAAACAAAATATACATATGTTTGTTCTTGGGTCTGTTGTTTTTTTTAAAAGGCCCCTTCTCCCCAAACACTTTCCACACAATCATGTAAGCTCTTGCATTTTTTTAAGCAATTTACATTTTATATCTGTGCTGGTAAAAAACCCACAAAAGCAAGAAACACACAAGCACATATCACACACCACAATATTTATACAGCATTAATCTGTCATATACTTTCTGTAAAGATGTGATGTTGTAAAATCCCCAACAAAAAAAACCATTAAAACAAAACAGAAAACCTCTCCCCACACACTTTCTTCCACATCACTGTAAAACATACTACTTTTCTTCAATTTACATTTGATCTTACTATCTAAATTTTAAACAAAACCAAAACCCCAACAAATCACATCCCCCCCCCCCCTTCCAAAAAAAATCAAAACAAGGCACACTCTGTCCACTACTGTACTTGATATATCTGGGGGGTTTTGCCCGCATATGTTGGTGTAAAATCTGCCATCAATCTTTCAGCAGAAGATCAATACACAGATGTGCCACCAACATCAATGAAAAATATCTTTTGCAATATCAATGCTAATCACATAATGAACTTTTTTCTTTCACATTTTGTGTGATTTTACAAAGAAAAACACGTAAAAACAAACATAAAACCAAATATACACATGTATTTTTTTTTTGTATTTTTTTTTTTAAAAAGGCCTTTTCTCCCCACACACTTATGTAAGCTCTTCGATTTGTTTGTTTTTTACAAGATTCAGCGCTATATAAATTCCATATATTATTATTATTAAGCTCTCAACAAATCCCCCCCTCCCCCCCCAAAAAAAATACCCCCCCCCAAAAAAAAACAAAAAAATCACCACACAGGCACACTCTGTCCACTACTGGACTTAAAATCTTTTTTTTTTTTTGCCCACATATGTTGGTGTAAAATCTGCCATCCATCTTCCAGCAGAAGATCAATACACACATCTGCCACCAACATCAATGAAAAATATCTTTCACATTATTAATGCTAATCACATAATGAGCTGTCTTTTTTTCCTTTCACATTCATGTGATTTTTCAAAGAAAATAAACATTTAAAAATAAAAATAAAACCAAATATATGGTTTTTTTTTTATATTTAAAAGGCCCCTTCTCCCCACACACTTTCCCACACATGTATGTAAGCTCTTGCATTTTCTCAGCGTTTTACATTTCATCTCTGTGATGCTATTTTGGAACAAGAAAAAGCAAGAAACACACAGGCACATATAATAATAATAATAATATATGGAATTTATATAGCGCTGAATCTTGTTAAAAAAAAATCAAATCACACACCACTATACCTATACAGCATAAATCTATCATTTACATTCTCAAAAAATGTGATGCTGTAAAATCAACAACAACAAAAAACCCCAAAAGAATAAAAACATAAAACCCCTCCCCACACACTTTCTTCCACATCATTGTAGAACATACATTTTCTCTCAATTTACATTTGATATCATTATCTCAAATTTAAAATAAAAAGAAGAAAAAAAGCATAAACTCCAAAGAAAAAGAAAACACAGGCATGCTCTGTCCACTACTAGAC
This sequence comes from Rapana venosa, assembly GCA_028751875.1. Classification (NCBI taxonomy): domain Eukaryota; kingdom Metazoa; phylum Mollusca; class Gastropoda; order Neogastropoda; family Muricidae; genus Rapana; species Rapana venosa. The sequence continues at coordinate 50,912,155 of CM054153.1, read as the reverse complement.
TTAAAATCATACACCAGAATTTGTTTTGCTCACATATGTTGGTGTAAAATCTGCCATCAATCTTCCAGTAGGAGATCAATACACAGATCTGCCACCAACATCAATGAAAAATATCTTTTGCATTAAACTAATCACAGAATGCCCTTTTTTCACATTACAGGTGATTTCATGAATATACCAAACATTTAAAAAATATAAATAAAACAAAATATAGCTATGTATGCATATGGTTTTTAAAAAAAGGCCCCTTCTCCCCACACACTTTCCACACAATTATGTAAGCTCTTGCATTTTTCTCATAAATTTAGTATTTACAGAATCAAATCTCACGGAAAATCATTGTCAGAACCATTACAGTATACTGTTGCCTGCTGAACAAACTTAGAAATATTGGCTATTCTTGTGATTACCACAGGACCAGATCATTTGTAGCTGGCATTTCATCAACATCAAAATAAAGAAGCTTTAGGGGAACAAATCAAAATGATACCAGTTGCCAATCATAAACAAATGTCCATCCAAAGCTCATGTGAATATATGTTAACTTGAAATTCACACAAAGTATGCAACTGTTGTGCTGGTTTCACAACAGCATATACTGGTGTGGAAATACCAGTGATATACCATTCCATTGATTTGCCTGCAGTATAAGTTATTTCCTCTCTCTCTCTTTCTTTCTCTCTCTTTCTCTCTCTCTCTCTCTCTCTCTCCTCTCTCACACACACACACACACACTTGCCTTTCCTATACTGTATACTCACTACCTCCATCCTTCCCCTCTCCCCCCCCCCCCCTCTCTCTCTCTGTCTGTCTACACCCTCCCCCTCTCTCTCTCTACACCCCCCTCCCACACACACAATCATTCTCACACACACACACACCCATCCCATGCACACACCATCATTCTCTCACACACACACACATCATTCACACACACACACAACATCTCTCACACCATCATTTACACACACACATCCCATTATTCACACACACAAAACCATCATTCCTCTCTCTCTCTCACTCACACCATCACACACACCATCATTCACACACACAAACTTCTTCCTCAAGTAATTCCCCCCCCCCCCCCATCAATTTTTTTTTTAATCCCATAACTATCCCCGTCCACTTGCACACATTCAATCCTACCTCTTCCCCCACTCCCAACCATCCTACCCCTCCCCCTTCCTAGCACCTCTTTCCCTAAAATTCTACCACCACCCCCAACCCCTCTAGGAAAAGAATTTGCCATCGTGTCAACATGCACCAAACTATCTACCTGCCTACTGTGTCCACATGGCGGGCCAGGATTAGTGTAACAGGGCCAGGATTAGTATGAACAGTTAGCCAAAAAAGGAAAGGGTCGGTTGTCTGGTCTGTCTGTTGGGAAGCATGTGGACACAGCAACAGATAGAATTGATGGTACATAGCCGTAGACACAGTTACCAGTTAATAGGACTTTCTGGATTTTAAATTTGGATTTCTTTTATCACAAATTTCCAGCTCTGCTATCAGCAAAGCAACTTCAGACCCAAAGACTTTTGAAAACTTTGTGTCGATTAAAAAAATAAATAAACCCAAAATAAACCATCTGAGGTCTTTTGAATGAAGGTCAAAATCAACCATGTGAATTTTTTTTTGAAAAATCAAGGCCAAAACGCAATGCGAGATGATTTTTTGTGGAAAACTAGGGCCAGAATCAACAAGGCGAGAAAAATCTATCACTATCAGCGGCCCTCTTCTCCCTATCCCCACTTATCCAAATGTGTATTCTGCCCCCTCCTCTTCTCACTGCCTGCCACTCACACACACACACACACACACACACACACACTGTGGTCTTTTCCTTTGGTCTGTTATTTTACTGTAAAGATGTAAAATTTAAGACGACCTTACGGTTACTACTGCTACTACACACAGAACGTTTTGTGTGTATCGGTACTACTGCTACTACTACCACACACACACAATACACACCATCTTTCTCACACACACACACATGACTACACCACACCACTACCCCCCCCCCCCCACCACCACCACCACTACACCCCACCCTCCCAATACACACATCTCACAGACACGTGCATGCACAAACACCTTCCACACCACACACACACTACACACAATACACCCCTAATACACACTACAACACACAAGCACCTTCCTCACACACTACTTCTACACCCCACACACACATCTACCACTACTACTAACCACACACACTTACACACACACACACACACCTTACCTCTTACTAAAAACCTATAAAACTTTATACTGCAGTAAAATCATGGGAGGATAACCAGAGGTAAATCACCACATAGATTGGTTCACAATACTGTAACAGTATCACTAATCCTGCTAACAATAAACACACATAATCATTGCAATTTCTTTAGCACTTGCCCCCATCATCTATGCAACTGCCTTTTCCAATTATAAAAGCAGCACATATGAAAGTCAGCCTTACATGGATTGATGGCTTCAACAGGCATTACACCAAGTATTTTCCGATAGCTCTATGGGATTTTTTTTTTAAAAGTGGGTTCCCCCCCCCAAAAAAAAAATAAAGAGGGAGGCAGCATTACAAATAGTTGCCAGCCCTGTAAGACATGTTTCAACAATAGCTTTGTCTCAAATGATCATTAAAGCCAACTCAGTATCAACAACAATTTTTTTTAAATAATTTTTTTTCTTTTTTTTCCTCCTTTTTCTGTTTTTTTTTCTTGTGTGTGCGTCTTTTTTCCCCCTTTTTTTTCTTCTTCACATGCATATTGTAAAGCACCATCTTTTTTGTTTAAATATTTGGGGGTCCTTTTTTTTTCTTTTGTGGGGTTTCTATTTTTTACCCCGTTTTCCCCTCTTTTTTAACCATGTTTTTTCTTCTTCTTTTTTAACCATGGCAGATTTTTTTGCATTTTTTTTTAATGGGTGCTACTTTTTCAGTCATATATATCAATTTTTTTTTTAACATCAAGTCATTACTGACAGTAGGATGTACTTTGTAGTGTTGTCCCTTGCACATTCTTTTGACATTTTTTGTGTCACAGTTTTTCCCCCTAGCTGCTCCACACAATGTTGGGAGTCCTGCACTAGCTAGAATGTGATGGGGATGTTTTCCATGACGGCGGTGTCCTGCTCTCTTCTGCGACATTGCCGCCATCTCATGTCCTTGGCAGCGATGTCCTCATTAATGTCCTCGGCAATGTCCTTGGCAGCGATGTCCTCGGCAGCAATGTCCTTGGTGATAGTGGCGAGGTCCTCCTCAGGTGGTTCCTGCCAAAATACACAAATTACAGCCATCAGTATAGGCCTTTAATATACTTATGGCAACCATAGTTTTCATACTTCTTGATTTATCGAATATTACACACATTATATAACATGTAACCATTGACCCTTTTAAACAAGCCAAAATTAAGTAAAAAATGTTCATTACTGTGCCTGTTTATTTTCCTATGATTTTGTTGATATTTTTGTGTATATGCAAAGGAAAAAAAAACATAAAAAGGGCATGCTGACTTAAGACAAATTTGACAGGGCAGCAACAAATAAAAAAAGGAAGTATCAGTTTTGATTGCACAGAGATATTTTCCTGCTTAACTTACACATAGGGGATGGTCAAAATGACATACGATTAAAAAAAGTATTGGTAACATTATCACCCATGTCATAACTATTGAGTGATTGATGTTACTGAAACCACCACCTAGCAATATTGATGAAAACAGAAAAAGTCTGGTTTTGTGGCTTTAGTGGGATTTTATAATGATTCTAAAAGAAAGTGGCAGGTTAAAAACTCAACTGAATATCAAAGTCCTTGGGACGCTCCACCATGAAATGAGTTGCTTTGGACCTGATCCACTTTTCTGCTAGGAGCCATTTTAGGCAGGTGGGAGTCATGTCGATTTTGATTGATTATAAAACTATAGCCATTCTTCTACTATGTACTCAATTATCAAGTCAGAATTTTGTTTCCTTTTGCATTAAAGTATGTGTTTAAAAATACCCAAGCCTTCATTCTGACCTATTATTTTGATGCAAAACTTGCCAATGTCTCATTTTGTCACTTCCTGTAGTCCAATTTTAATTTGTAAAATTTTTAAAAGATTTGTCTCATTTTCATTTTTTTTGGGGTATTGGATAACCTTTAAAAAAAATTTTTTATTGCAGATTAATAACATGTCAAATAAATGAAATTTGGCCTCTGGTGCAATGCGACTTATTATGTAGTGGAGCATCACAAATGTGCGAATGCAAGCAGACCATTTTATGCACGTTAAAAACCCATTCCACTTTTCAAAGACTAGGCCATTTCATGTCAGTAGGAACAGCCAACAAAATCTTAAAATGCGTACACACAGGTGCCGTGTTTAGACACCATCCCCTCAGTCAGAATGCAGCTACCTAAATGGCGGAGGAAAACTACGGTCACACGTGTGCAAAAATCTCACCACTGGTAAACCTTGGAGCTCTAGCCAAGGAACAGAAGAAAAAAATGGCTAACATTCAAAACCCAAACAATTCCAGAAAAAGTCTCAGGGTTTATTATCCATCCTTCAAACGATTAAAAATACTCTTATGGTTTTTTGTGTGCAACAAATCATTTTTGTTAACTTTGGATACAACTTCCCAAACCCAGGCACTGCCACATCAAAGTGACCACTGTGCAAAAGAAATCACTTTCTTCATGTGATAAAATCTTTGGTAGCCAGATATAACCTGCCTCCCATTTCTGTATCGCTGTTCTTTCTTTCTTGTGCTCTGAATCAAATCCCCGAAGACTTGTCTGGCAACTTTGCATTACTTGTGTAATATGGTTTGAGCTACCCACCTGTTCGAGGGGATTCTTCACCTGGAGTTACAGCCAGTACTGAGGCCACTCCCTGTGTTCGAACGCATGCAGAACATCTTGCACACATGTTAAATCCTGTTCTGCTTTTCGGAAGAGTAGGCCATTGTGTGCCGGTGGAAACAGATGACAAAATTTACAAAACCGCATACACACAGGAATGGATGTAAAAAAGCACATGAGTGCTTATTCCATTATCCTCAATATAAAAGAATAAATAGATAAATAAATGAAAGTCTTTTGGATGAGACTATAAACAGAGGCCCTGTGTGAAAACACACGCAGAACATCTTCTGCCTTATAAAAGAGTATGCTACTGTGTGCCGGTGGAGTTGGGTGACATGGGATGGATGCTATAGCCGAGTAATTAAGACCATTCCACTTCAATCCTAGGTGTCCATGAAGTCATACTTTCAAATCTTGGCGGTTGTCTGGTGAATTTAGGGTGGGGATTTTTACAATCGCCCAAGTCAACTTCAAGCACAGACCTGCCAGTGCCTTCATTCCCTTCATGGATATACATATGCAGAAGATCAATAGACCGTGGCACGTAGTTCACATCAATATCTCATAAGAGCTTTGGCCTGGGCCATAAAAGGAACAGATGAAATGTCATGTTACCTCGTCACGTCCTGGTAACTGACATGTGGTGCTGGATGGCGTGTCTGTTCTCTGACACTGGATTCCAGGCCTGTAGTTCCTGAAAGCAGTTAAGAAGTCATCAGTGACAGGGAAAATGCTCACAGCCCTACTAGCTTAAATCTGATTTCAACTTATTGCTGAAGCAATACATTTATTGCCTCTTCTGCTTTATTAGCTCAAATCTAAAATATGTTAATCTCATCCATTAGGAAAAAAATTACAAAGTTTTTTTAAAAGATGTATTGTAGTTCATATTTTTCTGTATCAGTTTAACTTTAAAATGATTTTAAAACACTTTGAAACAAAAAATTTACGTTTTAACCCTTTAGTCCCCGATCCGGCCGCAGCCGACAGTAATGGAGGCTGCCGCTAGATTCCAATCCGACCGCAGCGGACAGTTGGTGCTGCCTATGTGGGCAGTACTTTTCCATCACACACAGACCTCGTGGTTTTCACACTGTGTGTCTGAAAATTGGTGGGGCGATGCAGGGAGGGTGTCAGACGGTGCCAGTGATAAATTTAGACCACTAACATGCGTGTAGTGGGGAGGGAAGGAAGAAATAACAGTCAGCGACCAGAACGCTTTTCAATGGTGCAGCGTGGCGACAAAAAAATCGCGTTTTCTTTAGTAGCACACGATTCATCTGATTAGCGAGACGATAAATTGAATGTTATTGTCTTGGAAGTAGAAACATTTGAACGAGAATGGTTAAGTGAGTCCGATATTAAACTCTTACGAGGAAGAGGAGGAAGGAAATGCTGCAGTTAGGGAGAAGAGTGAGCCTGAAAATAATGTGCTACAGGGCACATTCCTGACCTGTGCTACACACACGACTGTGGAGAAATTTGACCTCCTGGCCAGTCTGCGGCATAGACGCCTGAAAACGATGCCTTTTGACTGTTTTCTCATTATTACCACACTTTTGCTTTGAAACTGCAATGGCAGAAACGAACAGATATGCCGATAATGAAAATAGCAAGAAGGAAAAGAAAATAGGTCTCCCGTCTGCCAAGGTTCGACAGGTGAGAGGAATGGGTACACCCCCCCCCCCCCCACACACACACATCCATAATTTGTGCTTTTTGTGATGTGATGTGACCCTGTGCCACCACTACGACTACTTTAGAGACTACCAACATTAAAATTTTGTAGGGTTACAGAAGTTCTGTGTTGTTTCGAATTTGTCACACCTGTGCTGTGACACTGGTGACAGTGTGACAGTCATGTACAATAATACACTTCTGTACACTTAACAAACATGTGGTAGCACACGCAGATATGAAGTACAGTATAAAGGTCACATGTTGATTAAATATGACTTGTTTTCAAAAGAAAAAATAGTTAAACAAAACTTCTGTCTCCTCAAGACATACCATAAAACAACAGGTGCTATGGGGACATTGTGTGACACATCCTTGAAGTACTATTGCACATAACCATGGGTAAACACATCAGCTGGGTATCACTTCCTTATTTGACACTAACATGCTTGAACTATTGTCAAATCCATGCAGGACTTGCTGTTTTATCATATATACCATATTTTTACCTGTGATTGGTGACAAATAAGGTGACAATGACAAGACATCTGGTGACCAGACACATAAACTTGCACCTAAATGCAAGTACAAAGACATACCTAGCTTGTGACAAAATTTCAGCTTGATAACTTGTCATGCACACACACAATTGTCTTAGGAGTAAAGTAAGTCAGATGGAGGTAGAAAACCTTCAAAGAATTCAAAATCTACAGGCAGTTTAGCTCCGTAGAATCCAACAACAAGAGGGTTAAAATGATTTTAGAACACTTTGAAACAAAAATTTACATTTCAAAATGACTTTTGAACACTTTGAAACAAAAAATTTACATTTCAAAATGATTTTTGAACACTTTGAAACTAAAATTTACATTTCAAAATGATTTTTGAACACTTTGAAACAAAAATTACACTTACTCATTAAAACCCACTGCTGTCTGGATTGACCGTGACCGACTGATCCGACTTCACGACTTCAAATCGAAAATCACCAGATTGACTAAGACAGACTGCCAGTCTCAAACTATTTAATCTCATCAATGAGGCAAAAAACAATTTGTTAAAGTATCATAGTTCATATTTTTTCTCTATTAGTTCAGATTTAAGGCGATTTGATGTTTTGGAACAAAAATTTACATTTACTTCTTAAAGGCATAAAATATTCTGAAGATATCTTCCACTTTTATAGCTCAAATACCACAAGGATTTCATACCTTTCTTCGAACCATAGCCATGCCACTCTTTTTTACTCCAGTTCATGATGGCTGCAGTTCATGATGGCTGCCACTGCACACGTGGCACTTGGTTCCAGTCCCACAGCTCCTGAAAGCACGGAGTCCCAATCAGTAACACTGAAAATGCAGTTGGTTTTCTTGGATAAACATGACAGCCACCTGACCATGCTACTTTAAAAGAGGTTGAATTAAGGATTATTATTTACATAGTGTGCCATAATGCTCATTTACTTCATTAGCTCAAATATGAATGATTCAATACTTTTCAAACATGAAATCTGGAACTAGTACATACATTACAATTTATTTTAACAATTATTTGAATGCAGTTTTTGTTGCTGTTGATGGATCAATCTACAATTAATGTACACAACAATTATGCAAAACAAAACCAAAAAAAAGACAAGAAAAAAGACAAGGGCTACAAGTCAATTAAAAAAAGAAAACCCTGATTTAGATGGTTTAGTTACAAATGAGATCAGCAGTATTCTCACCTGGGTCTTGATCCCCTTCATGCAGGCAGGTTTATGGAACTTACAGCTGTGATGCTTCCCCTCATTCAGCAACTGACGGCACTGGATGTGTGACTGGGGCTGTTCTGGTGTACTGACTTTGGCACAGGCGATACTTCCCATCATTCAGCTTTTGATGGCACTGGATTTAATTGAAGCTGTTCTGGTGTCCTGACTTTGGCACAGGCGATGCTTCCCATCATTCAGCGACTGACCGCACTGGATGTGTGACTGGAGCTGTTCTAGTGTATTGACTTGGCATAGGCGATGTTTCCCATAGTTCAGTTTTTGATGGCACTGGATGTGTGACTGGAGCTGTTCTGGTGCATTGACTTGGCATAGGCGATGTTTCCCATAGTTCAGTTTTTGATGGCACTGGATTTTACTGGAGCTGTTCTGGTGTATTGACTTTGGCTCAGGCAATGCTTCCCATCGTTCAATGACTGATAAGATTGCACTGGACCTGACTGAAGCTGTTCTGGCATATTTGACACAGGTGATGTTTCCCATCATTCTTTTATTGATGGCGCTGGATTTGATTGAAGCTGTTCTGGCGTATTTGACACAGGTGATGCTTTCCATCATTCTTTTATTGATGGCACTGGATTTGACTGGAGCTGTTCTGGTGTGTTCACTTCAGTACAGGCGATGTTTCCCCTAATTCAGTTGATGGCACTGGATTTGACTGGAGCTGTTCTGGTGTACTGACTTTGGCACAGGCGATGCTTTCCATCATTCAGTTTTTAATGGTGCTAGATTTGATTGGAGCTGTTCTGGTGTATTTACTGGTACAGGCGATGCTTTCCATCATTCAGTTTTTAATGGTGCTAGATTTGACTGAAGTTGTTCTGGTGTATTGACTGGTACAGGCGATGCTTTCCATCATTCAGTGACTGATGGTGCTTGACTTGAATCATTCTGGCTCTAATTGTACCTGTTGAAACAGAAGCGAGTCCCAAACTTTAGAATAATAAGCAGCAGATATTAAAACCGAGCAATAAATCTACATATGACAAATATGACAGGATAGCCTAGTGGTCAGAACATTGCGCTCGCAATCCCGTTCAAGGGGATATTTTCCCCTGGAGTTACCATCAGTGAGACTATAAACCGAGGCCCCGTGTGCGAATGCACGCAGAACATCTTGCGCACACGTTAAATCCTGTTCCGCTTTTCGTAAGAGTAGGCCGTTGGGTGCCGGTGGGAACAGATGACAAAACTTACAAAACCGCATACACACGGGGACTGGATGTAAAAAAAGCACTTAAGTGCTTCTTCCATTATGCTCGATATAAACTAAAATAAATAAATATGAATCAATCAACTAGTTACCATAGCATAAAAGTTAGCACAATGGATTCTTGGTTGTTAGGTTGTGGGTCCAAATCCCTTAAGTGGCATAAATTTAGCGTTTTTTTCCCCCAGTATCTAAATCTAGCCAGCCTTGACCCAGAGCAAAACTTATGTGCCCAATGGGAGGGCTGGGACCAAAACGTTGAGCAGACTGGGACCCCAAAGCTGCCCATCAAACACTTTACAGATGCATCACTAAGTGTTTCAATAAATTTCTTGACCAACACTGCAGGTGCCTGTCGCTCTGGGGCCTGATCGACAATGCAGAGCGTAATTTGATAAAATACAGAAAATACTGCAGAGTACATCACTGCCTAGTCTTAAAAGATGGTTAATTTAATGCTGCATAACCATCAAGTATTATGCAGTTTTGGGTTGCTTTAAAAAACAATTTAGTTGCTCCTTTTGATCATACATTTTCTTCCATGCCGTAGACAGGCAGAAAAGAGCAAGAAGATAAAACACAAATACAAATACAGACTCTACCAAACAGTACTGGAACATTTCCGAAATGAACAGGCTCCAAGACAGAAAAGGCAACAAAGCCAAACCAGCAAGGACACACAACCCAGACAGAATTGGCAGGCCTAGTTGGAAACAAAACATGTAAACAAAATAATACACTGTACAAAGGCAGAGAGGTTCTAACTTAGGCAGTCAAAAAGATGACAAAACAAATGGTACCTGATTTTCTTTTTTGTTGGACGAGATGTCACAGCACCTAATGGTGGTGGAATTCAGTGGTGCTTTCTGGTCTCCTATCATCAGTCCCTTGATGATGGATGCGTTGGTCGACAGTTTTCTGCAGGCTTGTCCGTCCTCTGCTTGATCAAGCATGAGTTGACTCCCATGTGATCCACACGATTCACAGCCCCATGTGATCCACACAATGACTAACCAGGCTAGGTCCCATATGTAATAAAGGCTGAGGAAGGAAAAAGCTGAAGGAAATGTCTGGAAAATGTGAGGGGCTGGCAAAGACACCCCCTCCTAACTAACGTCCCAAAGATACCAGTAGGTGACACAGTCACACTACCTCCTAACCAATGTCCCAAAGATGCCAGTAGGTGACACAGTCACACTACCTCCTAACCAATGTCCCAAAGATGCCAGGTGACAGTCACACTACCTCCTAACCAACGTCCCAAAGATGCCAGTAGGTGACACAGTCACACTGTCTCTGTCCCAAAGATGCCAGTAGGTGACACAGTCACACTACCTCCTAACCAACGTCCCAAAGATGCCAGTAGGTGACACAGTCACACTACCTCCTAACCAACGTCCCAAAGATGCCAGTAGGTGACACAGTCACACTACCTCCTAACCAATGTCCCAAAGATGCCAGTAGGTGACACAGTCACACTACCCCCTAACCAATGTCCCAAAGATGCCAGTAGGTGACACAGTCACACTACCCCCTAACCAACGTCCCAAAGATGCCAGTAGGCGACACAGTCACACTACCCCCTAACCAATGTCCCAAAGATGCCAGTAGGTGACACAGTCACACTACCTCCTAACCAACGTCCCAAAGATACCAGTAGGTGACACAGTCACACTTCCTCATGACCACTGTCCCAAAAGATGAAGTCACTCTCCCTCATGACCAATGTCTAAAAGATTAAGTTGCACTCCCTCATAACCACTGCCTCAAAAATGAAGTCCCAGTCCCTCCTAACCACTGTCCCAAAGCCTTTGTAGGATATCACTGGCACCGAGATTGCTTTCCTTTGATCTCTTGCACTGACTTGTTTGTCCCTAGTTTAAATCTAATTTTTCTCCAAGTTTAAATCTAATTTTTGGGGCTAGTTTTTATACACTACTTTTATTGCATCTACTTTTATGGCCATTTCTAACTCTATTTCCTATTCTATCATTTTTGGCTGGTTTCTATTGTCTAATTTTATTCTATCTTTTAGCAAGGATCCAGGATGCAATCAGGAATTTGGTGTCCAGTGATAAAGGCAAGTGACAGGTTAGTAGTCCAACGGCAAGACCCACTCTTGCAAATCCATCTAGTCACCAGTGCTTTAGCTTCTCGCAGAATCTGGAAGCATGTCAACAACTCTTTGTGAACACAGAACTTTGGGGATAGCAGAATACCCCCATTCCAAAAACTAATGTTGAATATACTAAGAACTCTGGGGATAGCAGACTATCCCCAGTCTGAAAGCTAACATTGACTATGCCAGACTTTGGGGATAGAATATCCCCATTCTAAAAACTAAGGTCAAAACTGATTACTCTGGGGATAGCAGAATATCCCCATTCTGAAAACTAAGGTCAAAACTGAGAACTCTGGGGATAGCAGAATATCCCCATTCTAAAACTACCGTCAAATGTACTGAGAACTCTGGGGATAGCAGAATATCCCCATTCTAAGACCTAACGTCAAATGTACCAAGAGCTTTGAGGATTACAGAATATCCCCATTCTCAAAACGTCAAATGTACTGAGAACTTTGGGGATATCAGAATACCCCCATTCTAAAAACTAAGTTCAAATATACTAAGAACTCTGGGGATAACAGAATATCCCCATTCTGAAAGCTAACGTTGACTATGCAGCGACATTGGGGATAGCAGAATATCCCCAATCTGAAAACTAAGATCGACTGCACTGAGAACTCTGGGGATAGCAGAATATCCCCATTCTAAAAACTAAGGTCGAAACCGAGAACTCTGGGGATAGCAGAATATCCCCATTCTGAAAACTAAGATCGACTGCACTGAGAACTCTGGGGATAGCAGAATATCCCCATTCTGAAAACTAAGATCGACTGAACCGAGAACTCTGGGGATAGCAGAATATCCCCATTCTGAAAACTAAGATCGACTGAACTGAGAACTCTGGGTATAGCAGAATATCCCCATTCTGAAAACTAAGATCGACTGCATTGAGAACTCTGGGGATAGCAGAATATCCCCATTCTGAAAACCAAGATAGACTGAACTGAGAACTCTGGGGATAGCAGAATATCCCCATTCTGAAAAATAAGATCGACTGAACTGAGAACTCTGGGGATAGCAGAATATATCCCCATTCTGAATACGAAGATTGACTGAACTGAGAACTCTGGGGATAGCAGAATATCCCCATTCTGAAAACTAAGATCGACTGAACTGAGAACTCTGGGGATAGCAGAATATCCCCATTCTGAAAACTAAGATCGACTGCATTGAGAACTCTGGGGATAGCAGAATATCCCCATTCTGAAAACTAAGATCGACTGAACTGAAAACTCTGGGGATAGCAGAATATCCCCATTCTGAAAACTAAGGTCGAAACTGAGAAATCTGGGGATAACAGAATATCCCCATTCTGAAAACTAAGGTTGATTGTACTGAGAACTCTGGGGATAGCAGAATATCCCCATTTTAAAACCCAATGTCAAATGTATTGAGAACTCTCGGGATAGCAGAATATCCTCATTCTAAAACCTAACGTCAAATGTATTGAGAACTCTGGGGATAACAGAATATCCCCATTCTGAAAGCTAACGTTGACTATGCAGCGACATTGGGGATAGAATATCCCCATTCTAAAAATTAAGGTCAAAACTGAGAAATCTGGGGATAGCAAAATATCCCCATTCTGAAAACTAACGTCGACTGAACTGAGAACTCTGGGTATAGCAGAATATCCCCATTCTGAAAACTAAGATCGACTGAACTGAGAACTCTGGGGATAGCAGAATATTCCCATTCTGAAAACTAAGATCGACTGAACTGAGAACTCTGGGGATAGCAGAATATTCCCATTCTGAAAACTAAGATCGACTGAACTGAGAACTCTGGGTATAGCAGAATATCCCCATTCTGAAAACTAAGATCGACTGGACTGAGAACTTTGGGGATAGCAGAATATCCCCATTCTGAAAACTAAGGTCGAAACGGAGAAATCTGGGGATAGCAGAATATCCCCATTCTGAAAACTAAGGTTGATTGTACTGAGAACTCTGGGGATAGCAGAATATCCCCATTCTGAAAACTAAGGTTGATTGTACTGAGAACTCTGGGGATAGCAGAATATCCCCATTCTGAAAACTAAGGTCAATTGTACTGAGAACTCTGGGGATAGCAGAATATCCCCATTCTAAAAACTAAGGTCGATTGTACTGATAACTGTGGGGATAGCAGAATATCCCCATTCTGAAAACTAAGGTCGACTGTACTGAGAATCTGGGGATAACAGAATATCCCCATTTTAAAACCCAATGTCAAATGTATTGAGAACTCTGGGGATAGCAGAATATCCCCATTCTAAAACCTAATGTCAAATGTATTGAGAACTCTGGGGATAACAATATCCCCATTGTAAAACCTAACGTCAAATGTACTGAGAACTCTGGGGATAGCAGAATATCCCCATTCTAAAATCTAACGCAAATGTACCGAGAGCTTTGGGGATAGCAGAATATCCCCATTCCAAAAACCAAGGTCTACTATACTGAGACTTTGGGTATAGCAGAATATCCCCATTCTAAAAATTAAGGTCCCATATACTAAGAACTTTGGGGATAGCAGAATATCCCCATTCTGAAAGCTACAGTCGGACATCTTCCTAATCCTAATTTCCTTCCTCCATTCCCTGCCTTCTAACACAGGACCCAACCCAATATCGCCATTGGTGTCTCACTTCAGTTTGTTGCCAGAGGTCCAAAGTTGATGGGAAATTTCTGATAACAAACAAACAAAACAAAAGGAATAAAATTAATATGACCATAATTTACCCAAGACAGAATAAGAACCAGGCCCATGCCCAGGACATACAGAAAGAGAGAGAGAGAGAGAGAGAGAGAGAGAGAGAGAGAGAGAGAGAGAGAGAAGAGAGAGAGAGAGAGAGAGGAGAGAGAGAGAGAGAGAGAGAAAAGCGGGCATGCGCGCGGAACATCTCACGCAAACGTGAAAACTGTTCCAATGGACGTTATAGCCTAGTGGTTAAGAACGTTCGACTTCAATCCCATGGGTCCATGAAGTCATGGGTTCGAATCCCGGCGGCATCTGGTGAATTAAGGATGGGGATTTTCATGGTGTCCCAGATCAAATTCAAGTGCAGCAGACCTGCCAGTGCCTTAATTTCCTTCGCGCGCCTATATATATATATATATATATATATATATATATATATATATATATACACATGCATTAGATCATATAGATGCACATTGAAGATCCCGTAATTCATGTCAGCATTCCGTGAGTTCCGGAAACACAAACAAACCCAGCACATACATTCCCGAAGTCGGAATGGGGCTACCTTCATGGTGGACAAAAACGGTTCCACACGCAAAATCTCACCAACGGTTGAACCTCAGGGCCCTAGCCGATGAACGGGTAAAAAAAACGCTCCACATTTGAAAGAGAAGACCCTTGTGTACTGATAGGAGTGGAAGACAATTTTTTAAAAATAAAAACGCATGCACAGGTGTTTAGACATCCTCCATGAAGTCGGAATGCAGCTACCTTAATGGTTCGCAAACGTTCATACCCTCAAAAATCTCACCATTGGTGGAACATCGTTGCTCTAGTCAAGGAATGTAAAAAAAAAAAAAAAAATTCAGCAAAAAGTGGCAAGTAATGAACACCCTATATGACTGCACTAGGCCAAGCTAGGGCCTAGGCCTATAGCATCAGGGGATTCAGCCAGGTTGAAAATAATGGCGTTCTTGTGTGGTGTTTTTACAATGGAACTGACGTCCAGGCAGCTATCAGAAGCAGAAATATTGATAGAACAGAAAATGCAACAGACACACAATCCTTTCAGTATGATCGGATTCAAAGAGTTCAAAGGTTGCACTACATAAAACAATGCTGTATCAGTGACTGTGCCCACACACTACTGTTGTAGGCGTCTGCAGTTAGGCCTTATTCATAGTGTGTCAAAGACTGCCAACTGTCAAAGCTTCCTTCCTTCTACCTGGCTCTTTTACATCAACTGGCATTGACGTGTTTTGTGACGAAATTTCATCAAACAGTTGTATTTCCAGATTCTCCCTCCCTGGGCTAGGTCCTAGTCCTACCTCTGATTCTGTAGGTCCTACCAGTAGGCTAGCACAGGCCTAGGCTAGTATGTTTGTGCAAAACAGAGGTGCGTCTGTGTGTATGCGTGTGCGCCTATGCAGGCATGTGCGCTATTGCTGAGTGGGTGGGTGCCAGTGCCTGCCTGCCAGCATCCATGCCTACTCAACTGACCTCATCCAGGCATATTCAAATAACTATAGCCTACCACATGCACAAGTGTCTGCAAAAATGTGACCATACCCACAATGAGATTTTCGCTGAAGTCCCACGATACCACTGCAGTGGCTGCACAGTAGCATCGTCAGCTGCAAGAAGTTTTTGTCGTTTTTCTCTGGGCTCTGTTGGTATGGTCTTCTGGTACCAAGTTAGCCACCAGTCAAAGGTCAAGGCCTAGGTGAGGTTATCAAGGTCGGTCCGTAGTACACAAAGTGGCCTGCGTGTCGTCATCTTTCTGATGTGTTCCTGTAAGCATATTTTTGGTTAGTTCTCCTAAGCACTTAATTCGAATTGGTGATCAGCACTATGAAATCTACTGGGTTTTTATCACATCTCGTTTTTACTCCCACTCAGTGCCTGCGCGCGTACATGTACATGCTCGTGCACGAGCTTCATGTACATGCTTGCGTGTGTACATGTCCTGTACTTATGGACAAGTGTGTCGGGTATGTGATTGTGTATGAAGTGTTTGCAAGCATGCATTTGTTTCACTATAATTTCTGTATTCTTCATGCACACGTTTAAGATCCCGCAATTCATGTCAGCGTTTGGTGGGTTACGGAAACACGAACATAGGCTTACCCAGCATAGGCTACATCCCCGAAGTCGGAATGCAGCTACCTTGATGGTGGGCAAAAACGGTCGCAAACGCCATTGTTGAACCTCCCAGCTCTGGCCGAGGAACGGCACACACACACACACGCTTTTATTGTTGAAAATATGCCCATCCGCCATGAAACCTACTCAGGTGCTCCACCAAATGCATGGACAAGGTTACTGCTTATGCCCGTTAGTTTAGCCTACAATGTGTGATTCTATCAATTCGTAGTTGCACAATGGAAAAACTGAAAATCTGATCTAAAAAAAAAAAAAATGCCCCTCAGTTTCTGAAAGGCACTGAACACCGATAAGGAGTACACAGCATTTCACTCGCATCATTTTCTGCAGCCATGATAAATGTAGGACTATGTTGGCAGGAGAGGGGAGGAGGGGGTATCACGCCAGATTGTTTCGTGAAATTTTACATTCCGTGGAGGGTTCCAGCCACCTGTAAGACACTTTGGAGATAATTAGCTACTTGTACTCTCTCTCTCTCTCTCTTCCTCTCTCTCTCTCTGACACACACACACACACACACACTTAAAATGTTCCAGAGTTCTCTCTCTCTCTCTCTCTCTCTCTCTCTCTCTCTCTTCCGATGAGACTATATACCGAGGCCCCGTGTGCGAACGCAGGCAGAACATCTTGCGCTCACGTTAAATCCTGTTCCGCTTTTCGTAAGAGTAGGCCATTGTGTGCCGGTGGGAACAGATGGCATACTTTACAAAACCGCATACACACGGGGACTAGATGTAAAAAAAAGCACATGAGTGCTTATTCCATTATCCTCGATATAAAAGAATAAATAAATAAATAAATAAACCATTAGACTGAACATAGCATTTACTTTGTCATTTTGCTGTTTGGATTTTGTGCTGTTTCACCTTATATTTTTTTTATGACATCGAATCAGTGTTAAAAAAAAATGTCTTAGACTCCAGGCTTCTAGTGATGTATGTCAAAGACAGCATCAAGTCATAAAAGCCTTTCACAATTTTTTTTTCACACCAGGTAAGACGTTTTGAATAGTATATGGCAGTTTTCTGGAGTCGAACGAGAAAGCTGCTGACCAAGCACTGTATGAAATCATGCTATAGAGCTCACACATAGCGATTTCCACCGGTACCGGGCCATGGTTTACTATGACTTTAAAAAGGCTGACATGCTGCTGCTGCTGCTGCTGCTGCTACTACTACTTATTCTTCTTTGTCGAAGGCCCAGACAGCAACTATTGTTGTCTGTCATAATGAGCGATAATAATAATAATAATAATAATAATAATAATAATAATAATAATAATAATAATAATAATAATAATAATAAATGGAATTTATATAGCGCTATATCTTTCAGAGACAAATCAAAGCGCTTGCACTCAACTCATTGTTACACAGTCATACAACCAGTGACAAGTAATATTTCCATCAAGTCCAAATGTGCACACACGCGCGCGCGCGCACACACACACACACACACACACACAGGTCACACACCCTGGCAGGGCAATAGAATCTTGGCTGTTGAAGGCAGGGAAAAACTATGAGATGAGGCAGGAGAAGGAAAATCTTAGGTTTGAAATAAATATTCTTGAGATGGATTAAAAGTGTCATAAGAAGGCTTTTGGCGGAGAGAGAGAGAGGGAGATCATTCCACATCAATGGACCAGAAATTGAGAAAGAGCGATGGTGGATGGTGGATTGGTTGAATCTAGGTATTCGTAAGGACAAGGTATCTGCAGCAGAGCGGAGAGAACGAGAAGGAGTGTACAAGTGAAGACATTCACAGAGGTAGGCGGGTGCTGTTTTGTGGAGACATTTGTAACAGAGGGTACTGATCTTATAGTTTACTCTCTGTGGCACAGGCAGCCAGTGGAGAGATTGCAAGAGAGGGGTAATGTGCTCAGATTTTTTCTTTCTGAGGATTAGACGAGCTGCAGAGTTTTGTATACGTTGAAGGGATTGGATTGATTATGCTGGCAGACCAGCCAACAGAGAATTGCAATAGTCCAGACGTGAAAGAATGAGAGACGCAACAAGTTTGGATGTTGCATCTGTGGACAGGTACTTTCGAACTGCACTAATACGCCGTAATTGATAGTAGCAGGACTGGCAGGTCTGGGTGATGAATTTTTGCATAGAGAGTGTGTTGTCAATAATGACCCCTAGATACTTCACAGCAGTGGATAAAGGGACTGATGCATTGCCAAGTTGTATTGAAAATGCGTTGCGCTGCCGTTAAGCGCCTGAAGAGTCAGGCCCAGCCCATTCAACTTTTGTGCAGGTCATCTTTGAAGTTTTTGTGGGGGGAAAAAGGCAGGGGAATGATCTCTCTGATGTTGTCTTCCTGTCGTTTTCTCTGTCTGCCTCTTTGTCTCCCTCGCAGAAAAGGCTACTTCTCATTAAACCAGAGCTGACGAAATGAATAATTATCTTGTAGGCTGAAACATAGTGAGGTGCTCATTATGAAGTGGTGATCTTCCTTCAGTTCCACTCAATAATTCACCCTTCACCTTTACCTATCCCGTAGTCCGTGGACTGTGAGGGCACCAATGAAGATTTTGCAACCAGCTTCCTCCACTCCCCGCTGTCCTCTGCTTTCCGTAGCATCTCGTTCCACTCAAGGCCAGTCCTCCACTCTCTGATGTTGTCTTCCCATCGTTTTCTCTGTCTGCCTCTTCGTCTCCCTCCTTGTACTGTTCCCTGTAGGACAGTCTTGGCCAGTCCAGATGTTGGTGTGACGTGCCCCTACCACTTTAATTTGCGTCACTCAAGACGGTCTCCAGTAAATGTTCATATTCCCAGGATTCCCATACGAACTTACCAAGCCGATGGAAAGAGGGAGAACTGAGACTGATGGCATTATCAAGCATTTTCGTTTTCATTATCTATTTGTTCCTCGGTTGGAACTCCCAGGTTCACCAATGGTGATATTTTTGCCCACCATGAAGGTAGCTGTATTGCAACTTCAGAAATGTATGCTGGGTAGGCTATGTTCACGTTTCTGTATCCCACCGAACGCTGACATGAATTAGGGGATCTTTAACGTGCATATCTTGATCTTCAGCATGTGCATACACAAAGGGAATTAAAGCACTGGCAGGTCTGCAATTGAAGTTGACCAGGAAGGTCGTAAAAGTCTGCCACCTTTAATTCACCAGACGCCCCATAGATTTGAACTCACGGCTTCATGGACCTACGGGATTGAAGTCCAACGGTTTTAACCACTGGTCTGTAGCATCCGTCACCATCAATCTGGGATATGGCTCCAACAGTGTATCTCCTCAATGTTCGGTGGTATAATTTGAGAAGATGGCACAGCTGAGCGCCAGTCATGATCACAGTGATCAGACTAAATCCGGAATAGTTTTGAAAGTCAAAGTTTGGTTGTTATTTTTAGTATATAAAAAAAATCGATGATGATGATGGAATAAGCACTCAGCTGCTTTAAAAAAAAAAAAAATTTTTTACATTCAATGCCTGTGTATGCAGTTTTGAAAATGTTATAGTGGTTTGATTGTATTAGAATCCCAGCGGAGTTATTCGATTTAGGGACTGTACCATCAACCAACCATCACATAAGATAGGTGATAGTCAAAGTAATGTATAGGCTACTGTTCTCTCTTTCTTGGAGATCACACAACAGACGCTAAACAAGGTTTAAGGCTGATCTTTTTTATTCATGTATCAACCGCTATAGTTTGTGTGTAGCACACCAGTTGTACGAAATAACACATGTTACATGATGACGAGTCAAATATCCATGTAGTCCTTTAAAAAAAAAAAATTAATTTTCAGCTGGGCCGGGCATTTTGTGTGTATACATGTAGCCTACAATACGCCATTATGCAATAACAGTTTTATTAATACGAAATATTCCAGACAGCTCATAATGTAGAAGTCAGAGACCTGTTTGGTAGAGGCTGGTTGATACAGTCCTTAAATCGATAATTCCGCTGGGGCTGTTATATAATCAACAAACAGACGTCTCCAAAGCCGATTGGTTTAGATTAGCATACATCCAGATTGTCTGATAAACTGGCTACACACAAGACAAATATTCTGAATCTGAATCTGAATCACACACACACACACACACACGAACACACAGTGGCGAATAATTTGCCCGACCCTCTTTGCTCCAACGAGTGAATCTAGCCAGACAGAATGATGAAATCGAAAGTACCCCACATGACCTTGGCAAAAAGGAAAAGGAAGTAGGGTGTGATGAGTGACGGGAAGTGTGTTCAAAATGGCGGCGCGAGAGCCGTGAAACCCTAAAACACAAGGTCGAAATCAAGTTGTGTGTGTTTATTACTACCTGAAAGACCAGGCTGAGAGACAAACTATGCCACCAGAAGTGTCGAACACCCAGGCTGTGTTCCTGATCGATGTATCGCTTTGCCGAGATGGAGGAACTAAATGGGACGAAGCGATCTCTCTTGGCGTGTTTCGCGTCTTGAGTTTCCTAAACTGCCAGCTACAGGCCAAAACGAAAACCAAGGCACTGCGATGGGGATATAAATTATTTGACATCGACGAAAAGTGTGGGAATGTGGAATCAAGGTCTGGCTTCTGTGATTTTAAGATAAAAACCTTCCAAGAGTTCGAAAAAGGCTTGAAGAAGTGCTTTCAAAGAGTCAAAGAGAATGATGTTTTTATGGGAAACCAGCGCCAGGAAAGGAAAAAGAGAGGGTTCCTAGTATCATCCCACCCGTCCTTGTGCTTGTCGAAACGTTTGACTGAAATAGTGCATGATTTTTCATGGGAAATGCCAGATGTTGGTTCACCAGTCAAAGGCAAGAAAACCCACAGGCGGTTTGAAACTACTGAGCCATTCAACTTTGTGTTTCTGATTAGCAGGGTTCCATGTGACAAACGGAGCCTACGACACTATTGTAACAAGGTTGTCATGGATAAAAATGTTTTTATTGACGCGTTCATGCCTCCATTGTTGCGGAAGCAGTTTTATGATGAACACAAAATTCATCTGCATTGGATTGATGTTGGACGATACCAAGTTGTGAATGAAGCATCAGGTGTAAGTATTTTAGTATTTTTACTATCAGTATCAGTTGGTTGTTTTTTTTTTAAAGAGTAGTCATTAGGCCTACATTGCAGTGATTTTTATACAATTTTGTTTGTTACATGTACAGTCACTTTTTATCATTTAATGATTTATACTAAGAAGGCAGGTGGCAGGACTGTTAATAAGACATTCGCTAACCTTGCAAGTTAACTGTGACAGTGTGAGGATCTGGGTTCTATTCCCAGGCTCAACCTTTCTAAGTTTCTTCTTCGTTTCAGCATTGGACAAAAATCAAACTGACCTGCAAAGTCCTGAAAAAGATATTATAAGCCCGTGTATGAATGCATGCAGAATGTTCATCTTGTGCGAACATTAAAAGTTATTAAACCTGTTCTGCTTTTACGCCATAATTACGGCTGTAGTTTCTTCTTTTATCTTGAAAACAGTGGAAAAAGCACTAACTGACTTAGCTTTAAAAAAAAAATTCAACTAATCCAGTCCCTGTGTGTGTGTGCATGCTGCTTTGCAAATTGAGTCATCTGTTCCCACTGGCACATGATAGCCTACTCTTCCAATAAGTGGAACAGGTGTTAATGTGTGCGCAAGATGTTCTGCGTGCATTCATACATGGGACCTGAGTTAATTCAGTTTCATATAGGGAAAGACTTTTGGGGAATGGAGTCGGCAATGATGTTAAACTCAGGGAGGAAAAAATCACCTTGAAATTGAATGGGATTGAACCTGGGTCACATTAAAAAGACAACAACAACCCACACACACGCACACAGGCAGGTGTTGTGTTTAGTTTAGACGTCATCCATGAAGTCGGAATGTGGCTACCTAAATGGTGGGGGGGGGGGGAACAAATCATGAATGAAAGAAATGTGATGGGAAAATAAAAATATATTAGAGATTATGGACACATCATCAGATATTAATGTATGCAGAATATCACCATTGCCATTGCCCTAGTTGGGGAACAACAGCCCCCCACCCCCACCCCCCCACCCCACACACACACAAAAGGAAAAGAAGGGAGGGGGGGGGAAACTACAGAGAAACATTTATTAATGTAAATTTGAGTTATTGTCTTATAGTTATGAGCATTCTGGTAATGTATTTTTACTTGAAGTTGAACTCTATATTATAGTTACTTGTGTACATGTGTCATTTGTGTGTGTGTGTGTGTGTGTGTGTGTGTGTGTGTGTGTGTGTGTGTGTGTGTGAGTGTGTGTGTGTGTGAACTGTCAAGTCAAGTCAAATTTTTTTTTTTCAGATGGTACATTGAATAAGCAGTGCATTTGCTTTTTTTTTTTTCATGAAGCCATCTATCTAGGAACAAAAAACAACTTGATCAATATTATCTAAAGTTCTACATTATTACCATAACCAATAATAATAATTACTGTGTGTGTGTATGTGTGAGTGTGTGTGTGTGTGTGTGTGTGTGTGTGTGTGTGTGTGTGTGTGTGTGTGTGTGTAGAGATTCTCATCATTCTGGCATAAGAAAGTTCCAACTTGTGACAGTCATCAATCTTATCAGAGAAATTAGAATTGCAACTTCTTTTTTTTATATATATTATACTAGATTATTCAGCTTTTACCACGGACAGAATTTCATAAGATGAGTGATTTAAGGATTCTTGCCTTGATGATGATCTTTGTTCATGACAGCTGGTGGCAGCAGCAGACGTGAAGAGCTATGAGATAGTCAAGCGCTCGCTGAAGATGGTGGAAGGACTGCTGATACCTTTTCATTCCCTCATCACCCACCTGCCCACTACCCAGGGTCAGAAGCCCCACAGCCAGCAGGCACCCTCCGCATGTTCTCAGGAGGGCAGCAGTGACGCTCAGAGAAGCAGCACCTCTGAGGAGGGGGCGCACAGGAGAGACCACGAGACCGTTCTGCTGTCGTCTTTCGCCTGCATGTCCGTGTGCAGTGCTCTGTTGCCCTGTGGGAGGGGGAAGCAGAAAAGGACCCCAGGACTCAAGTCAGCGGAAACAGCTACAACTACAGCGACATTGATCTTTGAGGACCAAGGTAAGGTGGACTGGTAAATCTATTGAGTTAAAAAAAAAAAATTATAATATACAAGTTTTAAATGTTGTTTTATATGCATTTTAAAATTTTGTTTCATTCACTTAAAATTTTTTTTGTTTCATACATGTTTTTCATCATGGCAGATTGTAACTTAGCTGAATTTAAGTTGATTGAAGAAAGAGAATGGAACACAAGCACTGCTGTCCAATGTATAATTCTAAACGGGACTCTGTGAACTAAGTGTCTCACTGTGTCATACAATAGAGACACCTGTGCTTGCTGAACCCTGGGTGTAGCTGTTGACCACAAGCTTTTGGTTTTAAAAATCTGAATAAGAAGGAAGGTGGCAGGATGGTTAAGACATTCGCCTGCCAACAAATAAACACTAAAACAGTGAGGTTGTAGGTTTGATTCCCAGCCTCCCTCTCCCTTTCTTCCCAGTTTGACAAACAGATTGAACTGAATGTCAAAAGTCCTTCGGATGAGGCTATAAACCAAGGCCTGTGTGCGAACACAGGCAGAACATTATGCGCACACGTTAAAAACCCGTTCCGCCTTTAGGAAAGGTAGGCCGTTTCGTGTTGGTAGGAATAGAGGACAATTTTTAAAAAGTGTTTTTAAACGCTTGCACACAGATGTTGCGTTTAAACACCATCCCTGAAGTTTGAATGTGGCTTCCTAAATGGTGTGGGGATGGGGGGGGGGGGGGGTGGCTGTTAATATCATCAATATGCAAAAAAAAAATCTCACCACTGGTGAACCTTGGAGCTGTAGCAGAGGAACACACACAAAAAAAAGGCTGAATGCATGACATGCTGACCTCATTGTGCTGCAGCTGGCACCACCTAAATTCAAGTCAGGACTAAGTCCAGTCTGTCATCATATTAATAACAATAATAATAATGTATGGAATTTATATCGCACTGAATCTTGTAAAGCAACAAATCAAAGCGCTCAGATGACATTTGTTTAAAAATATATTTGAAAAAATATATATCGAGGATAATGGAATAAGCACTCATGTGCTTTTTTACATATATCCATACAACCTGCACACACATAAATGTATAGTCTACAATGTCAGACTCATGTGACCACCCAACCACCCCCATGTTGGTGGTTATTTGTGGTTGACATTTTTTGTTTGGGTTTTGTATCCATGGACAAAAAGAAAAAAGTGAATGTCTGCCTGTGCATGCACAACTCGTGTGTGTGTGTGTCACTGTGTGTGTGTCACTGTGTGTGTGTCACTGTGTGTGTTTGTGTGAGCATGTGCATTGTATCAGGTGCATGCAGGTATATGCATCTGTTCAATGATGATATCAGCAATCTGAATCAGAATTTCTTGCAACTTAGTAGTAATCAAAGACTGATGCAATATGCTCCTAGCTAAACTGTGCAACTTACTTTTAGAACTCATAAGTTAGTGTTGGTTTCTCAGAAAGGGAGGGATGTTGGTTGTTGCAGACAAGAGTGGAGTAAGTCAGAATGTTGGCTTGAAGATGGTGCCCATGATAAAGGAGGCTCCGAAAAGGTGGGTACTCTGACTTGGATTTAATAATAATAATAATAATAATAAATGGAATTTATATAGCACTGTATCTTTTTTTTAATGTGCAACATTTGTATAATTTTAAGAGGGTAGATATATGTGGATAATGGTTGGTGTGTTTCTGGTGACTGGTTTAAAGGCTTTAAAGAGAATGAATGCAGCAATCTGACTAATGTGTTTGCAGTGGTTGAAGATGAAGGAAATCCATGGATTTTGCCAATCATATTGTTAATTGTGGAAAGAATACTTGACCAGACAGGCATTCGTGAGTGTGAGTTCTTTTTTTAGCTGAATAAAGATTGAATACATTTTTCCTCCAAGATTCAAGGAAAATAAAAATGCCAGAACTTCAGTACTGTTCCCTTATTTGAGCTACCGGTAACTTAGGTTTGTAGCTGGTAGCCTCCCCCCCCCACCCCCACAAGTTCAAAGTGTTTAATGTATGCACCTGTCTCTGTCTCTCCTTCCCTCCCTCTTTCATTCTGTGACTTACGCTATTCAGATGTATCGGTATGTTGTATTTGAGGTTTTTAATTGAATATATGTGTTTTCAGTTAGAAGGGTTTTGATGAAGTCTATATTTCAACCATGAAAACAGACACAGAAAAGTCTAGATTTTTCTTTCCCACCGACTAAGCAAAGGACATGTATATATAACAGATCGCTGATAGTGCTTTGCAATCTACTTTTTGGGACAGACAAGAGACCAGCAGTCCACAGCAGATCGAGGTGAGAACCAGTGACGACAGTGATGGCGCTTGCATCCTCGTGACGCAGGCAAGCAGAGCCTCTCACCCCTCCCACACCCCCTCCACCCCTCACTTGCAGATGCGAGCGTGCATGGAGAAATGCCAAGTGAGAAGACTCGGGGGAAACTTGGGGCAGCATTTTCTGTGCTTCCTGGCGGAGGGTGCCTCAGCGGAGCAGAAAGAAGCGTTGTCGTCTCTTCTTCAGACGCTGCATTCTCGCCAGCAGGCTTTGGTAAGTCGTGCAGTATTAACCATTCTTGTGGTACTGTTTTGGGTTTTTGTTTTTTGTTTTTAAACTGTATTCTGTTTGTTGTTTGATGTCATTGTTGAGTGTGTTCCCCATCTTCAGAGCTTTGGAGTGTCACCCAGAATGTGTATTTGGTCTCACTCATATTACCAATCCTTTGAAGTCGAAGTATGGCTGCCTATATGGCGAGGTACTTATAAACAGTCATACACGCAAACTTCTCATTCAGTAGTGTGCAATATCAATCTCATAGTGATTCCCAGGTGGGATGAGTGAGTCAGAGTGCACGTTCTGGGTGACCCCCAGAGTGTTAAGCTGGGGAACGCACAACAACAACAGCAACAACATCCTACCAGGGAATCACTCTGAGACTGTTAAGACACACTGAATGAGAAGTTTGCATGTATGTTTGCTTTTAAGTACTTCGTCATATAGGTTACTTTACTTTTGACTTCAGGGAGTTCACAGTTCTTGATTAAACCATTGACGCAGGGGGCAACAGCAAAGTGAGAGGCTGTATGACCAGTGGCTTTCCCACTCATGGAATTCCACTTTACAGCTTAGTCTTTAGTGATCGACTGTGACTCTGACTAGGAGGCTTGACTCGCACAGTCCTTATGTGCTGCAGCCCTGGGGGCTGGTTGGCCTTTGGAGAACATCTCCAACGCTGACTGTCCTTATGCCCACTTGGCTGAGAGAGTGGGGATGTACTGTGGGCAAGGCATCTCCACTATAATCATATTTCTGCCCAGTTTCCAAAACAGCAGCTGCCTCCTCTGCTGTTTCGGAGGTCATCGTTGGACACGACGGACAAACATATTATATATGACTTCAGGGAATATTTTTGTTTTCTTTCAAAGGAGAACACAGGTTGTTGTGCAGGAGCTTGTCATAAATGAATAATAATCTCAACATTACATATCAAAGCAGAACAACATTTTTTGGTGTTTGTTCCTCGGCTAGAGGTCTGAGGTTTTACCAATGGTCAGATTTTGCGTATGTGACTGTTTTTGCCCACCATGAAGGTAGCTGCATTCATACTTTGGGGATGTATGCTGGATACATTTGTGTTTCTGTAACCCTCAGAATACTGGCATGAATTACAGGATCTTTAACTTGTATATTTGATCTTCTGCAAGTGTATTTAAGTACATGATATAACGACATTTTAATGTAAGCCTTACCATAGACGAAGTTTTATGGCGGGATTCTGTCTTTCGTTAATTTGTTGATTTAAAAAGGAAAAAAACCACTTGTTAATAATTTGAGGCTTTTGTTTTTTTTATTGATAAGGGATAAAAAAAAAATTAAAAAACCCAATGCAAACTATCATACATGATTTCATTATCATTATCACCACCCACCACCACTACTGTCATCAATGTCATCATCAATTATCATCATTGGCAGCCTTCAGTCTTGGAAGACTATGGAGTTGCGGTCTAGGTGTTTTAATTCTGGTACAGCGTCGGTTGTGGCTGGCCAGTCCATCACGGGAATGACAGACAGTGCCTATGGCAGAGGGAGGCACAGATGAAGTCTGACAATGCTGGTCTGTCTGCCTGGGCCGCAGCCTGTCTTCTCGCTCTCTTTGCCTCATGCTGCTGAGCATGTGTCTCTTCGAATCACTGTATACATCATATCATCATCCTAGTTATCATCATCATCATCATCATCATCATCATCATCATCATCATCACCACCACCACCACCACCACCACCACCACCACCACCACCACCACCACTACCACCATCACCCACCACCACCACCACCCACCACCCACCACCACCACCACCACCACCACAGTCATGATCCCCATTGTCACCACCACTCTCTCTCTCTCTCTCTCTGCCCACCACCACCACCACCATCACCACAACCACCACCATCACCACCACCACCACCACCACCACCAGTCATGATCCCCATCGTCACCACCATCACACTCTCTCTCTCTCTCTGCCCACCAGATCCTGTCGGTGAGGGCAGACCAGGAGACCTGTCCTCACCTGGCGGTGTTGGAGGGGTCCTCCAGCTGCGCGGCACACCTGACCTACCTGTCCCTGGGCCTCACGCTGCAGGTGGAGAAGCACCTCACCTGGCGGCAGCCGGCAGCAGCATCCAGGGAGGAGGAGGAGGACCAGGAGTCATCACCTGGGAGGATTTCCCTGGAGCAGTTCAAGAACCGAGCAGCCAGGGCCATCGCTGCTGCACACACCTCCCAGAAACAGCGGGGAAACCTGCAAGGTTGGGGGGCAGGTTGAAAGTTTAAAAAAAAATTTTTTTTTTTTTTTTAGCGAGGTTGGAGTTGTGTGGATCTCTATACCTTAACTGGTGGTTGGAGTTGTTATGATGTGGTGGTGGTGGTAGTGGAGAAGTAGTGATTTTGAGTGGGGGTACTTAGGTTTGTGAAAGGTGATTTTGAAGTGGAAATATAAATTATATTGTGAACTTTTGCGTGAGTAAGCACCACGCACGCATGTACACACACGCACACACACTCGCACGCACGCACGCACGCACACGCACACACACACACACACACATTCAAACAGCTATGCTGTTTTCAGTTACTCACAAAGATTGCCCAGTGTAAAAGGTGTGACATAGGAGTGCAGTATGAGTCAAGTTGATTTCAGACTGTTTGCCTTCATCATTTCTTTTCTAGCTCTGATCTAGTGCACATAGAAAAGAGCGTCTCATACAGTCTGTGTGTGGTGATACCAAGATGAAAAGCTTAATTTATCAGAAGTTGGTCGTTTTTCTTGTACCATGCTTAGTCCACTTTTTGAAGAAAAAAAAAATTGTGAATGAATTTTTAGAACCATTTCTGTGGTCGGATCACGTTTATCATCCCCCCACCCCCCTCAGCTCCTCTCAATTGTATTTTCACTCTCTCTCTCTTTATCTCTCTTTTTTTCTGTTCATTTTTTTAAGAACATGATTTTATGTGGTGAGATGGCGTTTATCTTTTTTTTGTGGATAATTTTTGTGTTACATGTAAAAATAAAATAACATGGTTTATCAAAAACAACGTGATGATTCTATGTTTTGTGTATCATGTGTCACGTATAAAAATGAAAGAACAAGGTTGATGAAAACAGTGTTATGATTCTATGTTTTGTGTATTATGTGTTACATATAAACATGAAACAACAAGGTTGATGAAAACAGTGTTATGCTTCTATGTTTTGCGTATTATGTGTCACAAACAAAAATGAAATAACAAGGTTGATGAAAATAATAATAATAATGTATGAAATTTATATAGCACTGAATCTAGCTGAATATAGCTTCTTGATGAAAACAGTGTTATGCTTCTATGTTTTGTGTATATTGTGTCACGTATAAACATGAAAGAACAAGGTTGATGAAAACAGTGTTATGCTGTGGCGTAGGTGTGACGCTGATGGAGAGGGAGTCCTCCTCCTCCTTCTCTTCCCCCCCCTCCTGCTGCAGCGCTGACAGCCGTGGACTGTGGACAGGGGTGTTGAACCCTTGGCACATGGCGGGCAGTGTGCCCCACATCCAGTCACAGCTCAACGCCCTGGCTGACAGGTCTGTGTGCAGCCTGCCTGCCTGCCTGCCTGCCTGCCTGCCTGTCTGCCTGCCTGCCTCTCTGGCTTCTTCTTCTGTCTTCTTCTTCTTCTTGTTCTTCTTGTTCTTCTTCTTCTCTTTCTTGTTGTTGTTGTTGTTCTTCTTCTTCTTCTTCGTCTTCTTCTTCATCTTCTTGTTCTTCTTCTTCATCTTCTTGTTCTTCTTCGCAATTCTTCTTCGCATTTCTTCTTCTTCTTCTTCGCAATTCTTCTTCTTCGCAATTCTTCTTCTTCTTCTTCGCCATTCAATTCTTCTTCGCAATTCTTCTTCTTCTTCGCAATTCTTCGTCTTCTTCACAAGTCTTCTTCTTCTTTGCAATTCTTCTTCGCAATTCTTCATCTTCTTTGCAGTTCTTCTTCTTCACAACTCTTCTTCTTCGCCATTCAATTCTTCTTCGCAATTCTTCGTCTTCTTCGCAATTCTTCTTCTTCGCCATTCAATTCTTCTTCGCAATTCTTCTTCTTCGCAATTTCTTCTTCTTCGCAATTCTTCTTCTTCTTCACAAGTCTTCTTCTTTGCAATTCTTCTTCTTCACAATTCTCTTCTGCTGTGGCTGTGTTTGTGGGAATGAATGAATGATTAGCGTGTGGAAAGAGGTGTTGTTTGTGTTGTGTGTGTGTGTGTGTGTGTATTGTTCTTTGTGTTTTTGGCCTTGTGACTGGGGAGAGAAGTTGTATCTGTTTGTGTTGCAGTATGGGTGTGAATGTTAAGCTGTGCGGTTAAAATGTATTTTTTACTTGAAGGGGATAAAGGGAAACATTTTTGTCAGAGTTATTAAGGTAATCCAGTGTTGAATAGAAAGCTATGTTGTGAGTGCAAGTTTACTTTTCTTTTGTTTCGATATGTAGATGTAATGTTAAGACATTATGAATAACTTGTAAGCTTTGCTTCAGTATGTAGATGTAAATTTAAGACACCCTGAATGACTTATAACTTCCTTTGTGAGAAAATTTTCTGTTCGTTCATGAGTGTGTTGTATTGTGTTGTATAAGTTAAGTGATAGGACATGGTGGGACAGGAAGCAAGTTGGAGTTCAATACTTTTTGTCACAGAAACCATATCTGGAGATCTGTAATTCTACCAAGATCACCATTATCCTCAACCAATGTAAAATTTTTAAAGAAAAAAGGTTTATAATGTGATCCTTCATGATAGTAACCACTACAATGTGTACCATAAATAAATGTTTCTTCTTGACGCTGACTGTCAGTGCTTCAAATTCTGTCCACTGCACCAACAGGTTGCAGGACAGGAGCGGTCAGTCGAAGGCCAGGAGGGGGGTTCTGGGTGACCTGAAGCTGGCCTACCGCAGAGAGAACCAGCCCCCCTTCCTCCTCCTCCTACCCCCCTGCCAGCAGAGCACCCCCGCCTTCCCCCCCTCCACCTCCACCTCCACCTCCTCCTTCTTCCTCAGAACAGACTCCTCTGTGGACCGCTCCAACTCCTCTCTGGAAAACCTCAGCGCCTCAGAGGGAAGGTCAGAGACAAACACACTGGTTTGGGTTTGGTTTTTCTTTTTTTTTCCCACTCCTGTTGGGTTTCGGGAATAGTTTCAGTGTGTGATTAATGTTATTTTATTTATTTATTTATTCTTTTTTATCGAGGATAATTTTTTTTTGGTGAATGTTATGTTGGATATGTTCTGTTCACAGCGTGTGAATCCAACACCACTCGGTCAAGAGTGTTGAATTTAGCATGCCCCTTCCTGTTACCTAGTCCAAGTTGTGGTCAGTTCCTGCTGTAATCAGCACCAGATGGGATGGGATGGATAGCAGCTGAGAGGAGCTGAAAGTGGGGGGACAACTGACAGCTGTGTATTGCTCTCTTTGTTTTTGGTTTTATTTTTTCTTTCCTTAACTTCTGTCTTCTCTTCTGAGTTGCCCTTTCTTCTTCTTCCTCTTCTTCTTCTTCTTCTTCTTCTTCTTTGTTGAACGGTCAGACAGCAACTGCTGTTGTCTGTCATATGAGCAAAAATGTGCTGCGCTGCTGTTAAGCGCCTGACAAGTCAGGCCCAGTGCATCCGACTTCAGCATGGGAGAGAATAGTTACCTTTTAAGTCTTTCTGGGGAAAAAAGACAGGAAAATGGACCAAGAAGGAGGAGGTTACAGGAAGAAAAGGAACAAGGCAGAAACAGAGGGGTAGAAAAGAGGAAATTTCTTGCACAGAATTTCCAGAAGGTGGGGATGCTATTTGCACTGACAGGCCCCCCATCCCTGGCATCCCTTGCAGGGAAGAACTTGCTGATGTGATTGCAACTCCCAGGGACATAAAAAAACCCCAAACCCCAAAACAAAGCTGGTTCGTTCAGAAAAGCATGGAGTATAGCCGGACATGCGACTGGTATGTTGCAGGAAAACAGACGTTAAATTGAAGACAACTACCACGCGTGAAAGTCAGCAGGCAGACCGGGCTGAGAAAAGTAAAGATGAAATCCGGTATTGCAGGAGAAGCGGGAAGCGGGAAAGCATCCTGACGCGGGGTCGGCTGATGGTGACCAAGGCGCGCAGCTTGTCCTTGTGCGGTCATCAGGGGAAGGACGAGGTGGATGGAGGAGGAGGAGGAGGAGGAGACGTCGTCATGCTGCTGCCGCCACCACCGTCTGCCAGGCCTGAGGTGGCTCCACAGCCACGCATCACTCAGGCAGGTTGGTCCTGTGTCTGCTTCTTCTTGTTCGTCTTCTTGTTCTTCTTCGTCGTCTTCTTGTTCTTCTTCTTCTTCTTCGTCGTCATCATCATCTTCTTCTTCGTTCTGCTTCTTTTTCTTCTTCGTTCTGCTTCTTCTTCTTCTTGATCATCGTCATCTTTTTCATCTTCTTCTTCTTTTTCATTCTGCTTCTTCTTCTTCTTCTTCCTCTTCTTCTTCTTCTTCTCCCTCCTCCTCCTCCTCCTCCTCCTCCTCCTCCTCCCCTCCTCCTCCTCCTCCTCCTTCTTCTTCCTTCTGCTGCTGCTTTTTCTTCTTCTTTTTCGTCATCTTCTTCTTCTTGATCATCATCATCATCATCTTCTTCTTCTTCTTCTTCTTCTTCTTCTTCTTCTTCTTCTTCTTCTTCTTCTTCTTTTTCTTCTTCTTCTTCTTCTCCTCCTCCTCCTCCTCCCCCTCCTCCTCCTCCTCCTCCTCCTCCTCCTCCTCCTCCTCCTATTCCTTTGTTGGGGAGTGACTTGGGCACCACAGTGAAGAGAGCTTTTCACCAGATTCCTTCGTTTGTGACATGTATGTTCCAAGCCCATGGTGTGTGCACATAATTTCCTTTCCATCCT
This sequence comes from Rapana venosa, assembly GCA_028751875.1. Classification (NCBI taxonomy): domain Eukaryota; kingdom Metazoa; phylum Mollusca; class Gastropoda; order Neogastropoda; family Muricidae; genus Rapana; species Rapana venosa. The sequence goes on along the minus strand of CM054153.1, from coordinate 50,879,211 downwards.
TGTTCTGTCACTTCGTTCCCTTCCCAGGACAGTTTTCTCGGAGATCGGTTGTAGCAAAGCCAGTGAGTCTTCTTGTGTCAATAGTACCAACATTGTTTAGGTTAAATTGTTGACATTTGTTTAGGTAAAAAGTTTCGGGTAAATTGATTGGTAAGAAATACATTTTCAAACTTAGTGAGCATGTCTCTGTGTTTGGACAGAAAATCCATCGCTATTTAGGTCGGAGCGCTCGCTTTCCCCCAGCTAAAGTTAAGCAGCATCGAGCGGGGTTACCACTTGGATGGGTGACCGTTTGCAAACCTTGGCTTGAGTACAGTTCCCCAGTTCATCCAGCTGTAAATGGGTACCTTCCTCTTTAGGGTCAGGGAAGGTAAAGCAGCGAAGGAGAGGAGATGGGCACTGCCCTTAATATGCTGGCCCCTTGAGAAGTTGAGGTCTCTGATGCCTCACTCCCCTACGACCTCATAGGACACCTTATTTAGATGTAGGATGAATTGGTTTGTTGAGAGAGTACCATGACATTTCTTGTCGTACATCAATCGTGTTCGTGTATTAATTTCTTTGTTGTTTTTTTGTTTTGTTCATGTGGCACCCATACCCGTGGTGCCTACACAGCCCCCGTTGTTGCAGATGTGAGGAGCGAGGAAGACCTCAGTCAGTTTGTGCAGCAGGAGTACGCCAGAGCTCTGGAGACAGACGCAGGCCTGGAGCCCATCGTCCACGCTGTGGTGTCCTTCACCCTGCAGTTCATGACCTCGCAGGCGGAGTCCTCGTGCCCCCAGGTACGTTGCAGTTCACGCCGGCTTGAACGATAGTGGGTTGTATTGGTGAAAGATGACAGATCAGTGGAATAGTTATATAGTCGTCAACTGTTAAGACTCATACAGAGTTATCTAAGATATGAAATTGGCTGAATATGTAGTCATGAATTCTTAGTCGCTTTCTGTGTGTGTGTGTGTGTGTGTGTAGTGTGTATATGTATGTGTGTGTGTGTGTGTGTGTGTGTGTGTGTGAATTCTTAGTCTTATGCAGAGATATCAAAGATCAAGATATGCTGAATATATAGTTATGAATTCTGACGTTGCATGCCAAGTTATCCCTCATTGCAGCTCGATTTCGTAGAAGGATTTAGCCAAAATGAGCTGAAATTTGTTAGGTGAGTTTGAAATATAATATATCTCTCTGAATGGCTGATCGCTGTGGTTTTGGTGGTATGTGAAACGGAGAGTTGAACTGAAATCAGAATTTCCTCTGTGGGGATGCCGGGGGCCTGTCAGTATAAACAGCATCCCCCATCTTCTGGAAGTTCTGTGCTAGGGATTCCCTCTTTTCTATCCCTCTTTTTGATTCTCCCTTTTCCCCTTTCTTCCTGTCATTTCTTCTTGTCCATTTTCTGCCTTCTTGGTCCATTCTCCTGCACATTTTTTGAGACAGACTTAAAAGATACCATTTGTCTTCCACACCGAGGTCAGATGCACTGGGCCTTAATAGTCAGGTGCTTAACAGCAGCGCAACACATTTTCTCTCATAATTATGACAGACAACAGTAGTTGCTGTCTGAGCATTCGAGAAAGAAGAAGATCAGAACTGTTTGTGGAGTTGAGGCAGATGGGAAAAAAAAAAATCCACACAGGTTAAACCCCAGAGGAGACGTATAATAACTATGACCACGTAGGTTATGGGAGACCCTTACCCATTCATGATTGTGTCTGTTCCTCAGAGATGTGGGGCCAGGTTTCTGGAAGAGAGGGTCCTGAAGCCGCACAGAGAGCTGAGGGCTGGCCTACACAAACCTGCACTTCAGGAAGACGACGGCTCGGAACGACCCAAACGACTGAAAGAGTAAGTAGGAGGAGGAGGATGATGTTTGGATGAGTGACTTGGGAGAAAAACTGCAGCCTCATGTTAGAGGAGGAGTAAGCAGAATTTCATTTGGAATGTCCAAAGAATGATGATTTTTCACTGTGAACTGGTTCAGTTTCTTTATGTTTTGAGTGTTGACCAGGTCAGCAGTTGCCTGGTATTTGCTTGTTTTTGTTTGTTTTGTGTTTGGTTGTTGTAAACCTAAATGCCTATGTTTTTGCAAATTGCTACTTCTCTGTGCATCCTTGTAAGGTGTTTTGAATGTATTATTGGATTTATTTTACACTTAGGAATGTGGTGTGTGTGTGTGACAGCAAGCAAATCCAGCATAACTCAGTCAAGGGTCCAGGTAAGTATGTTCTTTCGAGCCAGAAGGCCCATAGAGCCGGAGCTTATCCCGGTTTCTGTAGCGTTAAGCGAACTGATGGTTTTGCACCACCCCTGTGACAGGACGCTAGTCTGTCGCCAGATACTTCCCCAGCAGAGCTGGTACCCACTTGTACACCTGGGTGGAGTGAGGAAAATAGGAGTAAAGTGTCTTTCCCAAGGACACAACACCGAGCCGAGCAGGGATCGATCCCGCGACCTCTGGATCACGAGTTGACCGGCTAAACCACTCGACCACGGTGCCTCAAAGGGTCCAGGGCCCAGTGCTAAAATTAGCCCACCCCTTCCTTTTCACCAAGTCCAAGTGTGGTCAGTTCCTGCTATAATTAACACCAGCTGGGCTGGGATGGAGTGGGATAGCAGCTGAGAGCAGCTGAAACAGGGGAAACTATGTGTGTGGGTGTGTGTACTTGTGTCTTATTATCTTATCTTATTCTTTTATATCGAGGATAATGGAATAAGCACTTATTTGCTTTTTTGCATCCAGTCCCCGTGTGTATGCGGTTTTGTAAATTGTCATCTGCTCCCACCGGCGCACAATGGCCTACTCTTACGAAAAGCGGAACAGGATTTTAATGTGTGCACAAGATGTTCTGCATGCGTTTGCACACGGGGTCTCAGTTTATAGTCTCATCTGAAGGACTTTTGGGGAGAGTGGAGTCTGCACTGATGTTAACTCCAGGGGTAAAATATCCCCTTGAACAGGAATCGAACCTTGGTCGTTAGATTGCGAATGCAATGTTCTAACCACTAGGCTATCCCGTCCCCATGTGCATGCGTGTGTGTGTAAAAAGATAGGAGTGATGTGGTTTTTGCAGTGGAAACGGACTGATGAAACTCAGTGCTGTGGGGGACTACTGTTTCAGGCTGAAGCTTCAAGTCTTGCTGCGCCTGGAAGTGGAATCCATGTGCAGCAGCGTGCAGCAGATCGACCACGCAGAGCGGCAGGAGTCTCAGGACCAGGTAAGCTCAGTGCCTGACAGTAACGTGGAGCAGGTTAACGAGGTACAGCGACAGGAGTGCCTGGAACAGGTAAGCTCCGTGTGTCATAACATGGAGCAGATTGACCAGACACAACGACAACAGGAATGCGTGGACCAGGTGAGCTGATAGTTTGCCATCATGTACAGTACCACATCAGACAGGTACAATGGTGGCCTGTGCATTGCTTTGTTGGCCAAATAAAAAATAGAAACTTCCAGCAGTTAGTGCCTTCATGCCTTTGGTAGAAGTCCATACTGCACGTGTCTTAAAGTTGGTTTTTGCAGGATAAACTCCTGGCCGTTCACTTTTTGTGTGATGCTCTGATGAAAGCCGTCGTTTATTTGCTCCTCAGGTTTTATTGCGTGTCTGACTAACTTCACGTCAGTTTAGCCTTTGATTTTGGCTTTATTTTTGTGTTTATGTTGGAGCTTGTATTTTGTGGTGCTCCTGTCACTGATTAGTCTGGAACCTCCTAGTTCTTTTTTTATTTGTATCTTCATTTTCATTTTTATCAAGACTTTTAACAGAGCCTTCACCAGCCACGCGGGGGCAAGTATTCAGACACTGCTATTGATAAGGGGAATATGAACCATCCAGAAAGGTTGGCTAGTCAGTTTGAAAATCGGTTGTGTATGATACTGTAAGTGTATGAGCCAGTTACATGATTTTTTAAAAAAATCCATGGTTATATTCCTGGTGTTATATGATATTATGTTGTCAGCAAGGTATTGGGCAATAAGCTACAGACTGTTTTATTCATCGTTGTTGTGTGTGTATGCGTGTTTCAGGTGGTGGAGCTGTTGCGGTCCTTGATGTTTGCTTTGGGTCCGAAGCTTGCTCTGGAGTTCCTCAACACTGTGGTGCTGCACAGGTCAGTGTCCTCTCTGTTCCTCTCTGGCTTTTCTTTCGGTCGTCACAGCGCGTAAAAAAAAGCATTACTCAGTCAAGCATTCAGAGCCCAGTGCTAAAATTAACACACCCCTTCCTTTTACCAAGAAGTCCAGGAGTGGTCAGTTTCTGCTATGATTTAGCACCAGCTGGGATGGGATGGATAGCAGCTGAGAGCAGCTGAAAGTGGGGGAAACTGACTGACAGCTGTGTTGTGTATGTTCAAACTAAACAAGTCTTTAAGAATCGGATTTCATGTTGTGGGTAGATTGGGGAAAGGTAATAAGAAAAAAATTGAATGTTAACTCCAAAAGTGATTGTAGTTGTGCTTTAGATATGTAAACCTCACTGTCAAATATGTGTATGATTCTTTATCCAGAATCGACAAATTACACATAAATCTAAGAATCCACATCTTTCAGTGAAACGTTGAACACACTTGCTTGGTGTCAGACAAGTCTTGTTGTGACTTACCGGCAAATACAGTTTGTTTTATCTCTGCTTCTATGGCCGGGCTGTGTGGACAGCTACCTGACCACCTTACCGGAGCTGCTGGTGACCGTCTACGACGAGCTGATGCAGCCGCTGCCCCGGGCGCTGAAGAGGTGGGAGTGGCTGCAGCAGAGTGCCCAGGGCAGCCCTCCTCCTCCTCCTCCTCCGACAGCAGCAGCAGCAGCAGTGCCTCCCCTCCAGCCGCGGGGGAGGAGGTGCCCGCCTCCGTCGCCAGCAGCGACCAGTCCATCACCTCCCCCAGGAAAAGGTCAGTCGTCTTCGTCTTCTTCGTCGTCGTCGTCGTCGTCTTCTGCTTCTGCTTCTTCTTGTTCTTGTTCTTCTTCTTCTTCTTCTCCTTCTTCTTCTTCGTCGTCGACTTCTTCTTCTTCTTCTTCTTCTGCTTCTTCTTCTTCTTCTTCTTCTTCTTCGTTGTCGTCGTCGTCTTCTTCTTCTTCTTCTTCTTCTCTTTCTTCTTCTTCTTCTTCTTCTTCTCTTGTTCGCTTGACACCGTCAGATGTGTCAGGGAAAAATACTGGCAGGTCCTTCGTTCCACCTCCTCCGGTCATGGGCTGTCTGAAGGTGGGCCCCGTTGAGGCTCAGAGCCGAGCCCGGCATTGCAGCTGCCTGGAGGGTCTTCACAGGGCCAGCACCATCGCTTTCCCTGGTATCGGACAGTGTTTTCATGCATTTCCTTTTCGGCTTTTTTTTGTTTGTGTGTGTGTGTTTGCATGGTATCGTGATTTGTTAGAGGGCACTCTTTGGTCTGATACTGCTGACTTCAGCCCTCTAGGTTTCTGTCAGGGTTACCCCCCTCCCTATCTATCTCCTGTTACCCTGGGAGCCCAGGGGGCAGAACTTTTCTGTGGCTCTTGATTGGACAACGTCATGTGCCCGTCCTAGGTCATCATTATGGGGTTGTATTTCATGGAGACCACAGAGCCATTACCTATTGTCCCGCCCTGTCCTGATAGGAGGAACATGGCCAGTTGGTCCAGGACCGCTTTGGCAGCTAACCCCCATTTCTGGGGAAGGGGCCGTCCCCCTATCCACCACCTGGGGACTCGTCTGGTTGACTCTGATGGTTTTTGCCTTGCCAGGAGAGGTCAGTCAGTGGGTTTATCGTGCTGGGAGTATTTTCAAGATGATGACAGTGTTTTCTGTTTATTTATTTATTCTTTTATATCGAGGATAATGGAATAAGCATTCCAGTCCCTGTGTGTATGCGGTTTTGTAAATTTTGTCATCTGTTTCCACCGGCACACAATGGCCTACTCTTCCGAAAAGCAGAACAGGATTTAACGTGTGCGCAAGATGTTCTGCATGCGTTCAAACACAGGGCCTCGGTTTATAGTCTCATCCGAAGGACTTTGACATTCAGTTCGATTTTTTTGTCAAACTGGGAAGAAAGGGCGAGGCTGGGAATCGAACCCAGAACCTCACGGTTAACTTGTTGGCAGGCGAACGTCTGAACCATCCTGCCACCTTCCTTCTGTTCAGTCAGTTAGTATTGTTATATCTTCGTTCAAGACAGCAGCAGTAATTAATGTCTCCTGTTTATTACTGCTTTGATTATGGCACTCAGTTGATTGTCTGATTTTTTAGAAGAGTATTATACATTTGTTTAGGTAAAGTGAGAAGGAAGTTGTAGCTTGTTGAATTGAAATGGTCATAGTTGGTTGTTGTTTTTTAGGTAGTGTTTTTGACATCCGTGACTCTTTTTTTTAAAAATAATCAAAAATATAGGATCTCACAGCATCCATCACGTTGCCTTTCTGTCACAACATACTCCATGTAAAAGATTTTTCATTTAGCTTGGATCTTGGAGTGATGCCACGTAGCTATCAGTAAAGTTGTCCTCATGTTTGGTGTGATGACTGTTACAGGACTCGCAGCAGCATTCTCCCTAACCCTGTTCTGCCCACCATCAGCAACAAACGACAGATTGAAGTGAAAGCCCCTCCTGCCAAAAAGGTCAAGGTGCGCTGCCAACTGTATGAACATGAGGAGTTTTAACGTTTCTACAAGTAAAGTGGTGTACGCCATATGTTGTAAGCTATCAGGATGGCACACTGGTAAGGAGCACTTGCTGTCAAACCCTAAACATCAGGGTCAGGTGTGGTTGCCCAGTGAAGAACTGACGTCCCCAAAGTCGGGGTGCAGCTACCTTCATGATGGGCATCAACGGTTGCATCCGCAACAACTCGCCATTGGTGAACCTCGGATCTCTAGCCATGTAACAAAAAACAACAACAACAAACAACAAAAACCGTACAGACTTGTCTTAATGATAGAGGACTACCCCACATCATCCAGCTGTACATGGCCACATGCTGTCATTAGGGGCAGGAAGGTGAGGAGGCAAAGGAGAGGAGAAAAGTAACAGCCATGTAATGCAAGAGAAGCTTGGGCTTTTAACACCATGTTTCCCAAAGATTGCTTCATTTTATGAGGCATCTTGACGTTTTTGTTACAGTTGATATTGTTTCTTGAAATCCTTCAAGCCCCAGAATAGGGGTCAGTTAAATATTGACTCTGGAATTTATGAGGTGATATGTTTTGGTGATAAATAAGGAGGGAGAGGAAAGAAACTCATTGAAACTTACAAAACATTATTTCCAAGTCTTTGAAATGAGGAGCAAAAAAATCATGATATTCATCCTAATCAAAGTCTCACGTATGTACATACACACGCACACATTGACGCACACACACAAACACACACACACACACACTAGTATAATGCAAGATTGTGTGCCCTTAGTTCATACAGAACACGTTTGTGTCTTCTTTAGCATTCAGTGCTCTAACCTTACCTCACATTTATACCCTGTGTTAAAAAACAAAAAGATCTGAAAACAAAAAACCAGAAAACCAGTGCTTTAAATCTAACCCATTGTGGCGACTGTGCAGGGCAACAAAGGCAAGAAGGGCATCATCAAGGGCAGGGCGAAACCAGAGAAGTGCAGGTCACCTGCCAAACACAGAGGTAGGCCGTGTGACCTGTCTTTCCGCGTGATTCCTTCCTTATATGAGGGTGACTGTCAGTGTGTGCGTGTCTGTGTAGTATGTAAAACGCCACACACACTTCAGAATGGTTTTTGTTTTGGTGGTGGTTTGTTTGTAATGAAGACTAACAGTGTTGTTGGTGAGGGACACACTTTTCGGACCCCTGGAGGGCCTTCAACGCTCACCAGCACTTGTCAGGGCCTCAGGAGTTGCTGTCTGAGCGTTTGACGACGAAGAAGATAATTTTTCGTAATTTTGAATTATAGGTAGTAATGAAGATAGTAAGGATGATGTTGTGGAAGTCCAGTTAGGCTTAAGACTACGTGGTTGGGCTGCCTGCGCCTCATTGTTAATATTTCCTTGAGTGAGCCAAGTCTCATGGATGCAGGGACCGAGATTGAAAGACAGATCATTTGAGCAACACTCTCAGCATCACCTCCACAAAGTGAATCAGGCTTGACTGTGTGATGATACAAGTAGTCTGAGCAACACTCTCGGCATCAAATCCACAATGTGAATCAGGCTTGACTGTGTGATGATACAAGTAGTTTGAGCAACACTCTCAGCATCACCTCCACAAAGTGAATCAGGCTTGACTGTGTTGTACAAGCAGTTTGAGCAACACTCTCAGCATCACATCCACAATGTGAATCAGGCTTGACTGCGTGATACAAGTAGTTAAAGCAACACTCTCAGCATCACATCCACAACGTGAATCAGGCTTGACTGCGTGATACAAGTAGTTAAAGCAACACTCTCAACATCACATCCACAACGTGAATCAGGCTTGACTGCGTGATCCCTGTCCTCCTGCTGAACTCCCTACAGCAAACTCAGCCTTGAGTAGGATCTAGTCATTGAAAAAAAAAAAGTCCATAAAATCATTGCCTCGTTTGAGACGCCTGCACAACTTTCTAGCCAGGCAGGACTCCTTTGCAGCATATAAGTCACTGTGTACTGTGACTGATACCACGTTAAATCCTGTTCCGCTTTTCGTAAGAGCAGGCCATTGTGTGCCGGTGGGAACAGATGACAGAATTGACAAAACCGCATACACACGGGGACTGGATGTAAAACACATAAGTGCTTATTCCATTATCCTCGATATAAAGGAAAAAATTAAAAAAACAACAACAAACCACCAGGTCTGTACAGTACGTAGTGACGGACGCTATAGCTGAGTGGTTAAGATCGTTCGACTTCAATTCCATGGGTCCGTGAAGTCATGGGTTTGAATCTCAGCAGCATCTGGTGAATCAAGGGTGGGGATTTTTACCATCTCCTATGTTAACTTCTAGTGCAGACCTGCCAGTGCCTTAACTCCTTTCATGTATTTACACATGAAGAAGATCAAGTATGCACATTAAAGATACCGTAATTCATGTCAGTGTTCGGTGGGTTATGGAAACACAAATATACCCAGCATAAATCCCCGAGACTGGAATGCAGCGACCTTCATGGTGGGCAAAAAGCGGCCACATAGACAAAATCTCACCATCAGTGAACCTCAGAGAGCTCTAGCCGAGGAACAGAGAACAAAAATGCAGTGAAAGCGAAGAGAAACTTGCTCTTTCATGTTCATGTCCTGACAGCAGCTAGTACAGGTGGAGCTCCCCTAACGGTCCTCCTCGCTTGCCTGCAGGTGGGAAAAAAGCGCGGCGCAACCTGTTTGACACGGACCTGAGCAAAGTGCCCTCAGGAAAGGATCAGGCCCAGACGTCCCGATCATCACGCAGAAAACATCCCTCTTCTTCAGAGAGGCACAGAGGTAAAGAGAACAGTTTGAAAGAATGGGGTGATTTTCATGGTACTTAGGTAAACTTATGGAAAAAAACCCAACTGATGAGGTACATGGATTCTTTTTCAGAAAGTCTGCTTTATTAAACGGAATTTTTCTTTTAGAATATGCTTTTGAGAACAGTCTGAGTTCTGCAGACTTTGTCACATATATATGGGTTTAAAAAATTTGTTTAATCAAGAATGTAACAAGGACATTGCTGGTAAATACGAAAGAGCTAAAAGTGTGGTTTAGAAAGCGAGGTTGATAATTTTGTGTTAGTTATAATTATTGCGGTCATCAGCTAGCATTCAGAATGATAGGTAGAAGGAATAGGGAATTAGCTCAGACAAAGAAGGTACAGGACATAGAGGTAGTGTTTCAGCTGCCTGAGTGTTATGTTGTATTATTAGTTTTACAGAGGTGTTTTTTTCTTTTGAGTTTACATGTTTCAAAAGGTTGTTTTTATACTTTGCTTGACAGATGAACACAAAAACAAAACAAAACAAAAATACCAGTTTTCAGATCTCACTGCACGCAAACCCAGCATAACTCAGTCAATGGTCCAGGCTGGGCCAGTGCTAAAATTAGCCCACCCCTTCCTTCCTTTTACCACGTCCAGGTGCGGTCAGTTTCTGCTATAATCAGCACCAGGTGGGATGGAATGGATAGCAGCTGAGAGAGTAGCTGAAAGTGGGGGAAACTGACAACTGTGATCTTTATTAAGCAGTAATTGGCCTAATCCTAATGACTGTGTTCTGAGTAAATGAAAAGAACCAGGACCATCACAAACCAAAATCAAAGAAAAAAAAAACCCAACGTAACAGACGTTCCGTTGCTATGCACAGGTCACTCGAAAACCTTCGTGGCGGAGACCCCTCACCATCGTCAGCGCGGCCGGTTGTCACGGTTCCCAGAGCGAGGAGAGAACGAAGCCAGCGACGCCACGCCAGCAGCAGAAGTGAAGGTCATCCAGGAATCTCCCTTCAAAGAAAGTGAGTGTGGGAAGAGGGACGTCCCCATAGCGTTCTCTCTGTTACCTGGCCATGCCAGTCTGTTTTGGCTTGCCAGTCTGTTTTGGCATGTCTGTCTGTTTTGGCATGCCAGTCTGTTTTACTGCCTGTTGGCAGACTTCCACTTGTTAGGGGAGGGTATGAGCTGGTTTACGAGTGTGTTGGGGAAAATCCAGATATTGGATTACAGATTTTGGGGGTGGGATTAGTTTCCTGATTCTGAATGCCAGAGCTATGGTTAAAAGTGTTCAATGTTTTTTTAAAAAGTCAGATAGAATTGTTTTTGTGTAATAATGTTAAAGGGGATGGGACTGCTAGTGGTCAGAGCACTCACTTCCCCCAGCTAAGGTTAAGCAGCATTGAGCATGGTTACCAAGTGTATGGGTGACCGTTTGCGTGCCTTGGCTTCAGTACACTTCACCCAGCTGTAAATGGGTACCTGCCCTCTATAGAGACGGGGCAGGTAAAGCAGCAAGGGAGAGGAGATGGGCGCCGCCCTCAATATTCTAGCCTCTGGAGAACCTGAGGTCTCTGACACCACTCTCCCCAACGACCGCATAGGTTGTAGAAACACCTTTTTACCTTTCATGAGCAAGTGTACAAGTGTGTTAGGGAAGTGAAGAAATTGGACGACAAGTTTTGGGGTGAGGGTTATTTTCCTGATTTCCAGAGCTATGGTTGAAAATGTTGAATGTTGGTTGTTTTTTGAAGTCAGCGAGAAGTGTGTCTGTGTGATGGTGTGACCTGGAGAAGGAAGGGGTCCACCAGGTTCAACTTGCCCATGAAGACACACTGCCTGAAGACTGCAGTACAGGGCAATGCCCTGACAACTCCTCAAGGAGTCCTTCAGATGAGACTATAAACCGAAGCCCCGTATGTGAACACACACAGAACATCTTGCGCACACGTTAAATCCTGTTCCGCTTTTCAAAAAAGTAGGCTATTGTGTGCCGGTGGGAACAGATGACAAAATGTACAAAACCGCATACACACAGGGATTGAATGTAAAAAAGCACATGAGTGCTTATTCTATTATCTTCGATATAAACAAAAAATAATGGAAAAAAAAGGGGTGAAGTCGGTTCAAGTCACGTCAGTGTGAGACAAAACACTTTTTGATCAAAGTGAGGGTAAAAAAAAATGGCAGTCACTCCATCAGTAGAATCATTCTTCTTCTTCATCGAACGCTCAGACAGCAACTATTGTCTGTTATATGAGCGAAAATGCGTCATACTGTGGTTAAGCGCCTGAGAAGTCAGGCCCAGTGCATCCGACTTCGGCACAAGAGAGAATAGTTACCTTTTAAGTTCTTTCTGGAAAAAAAAGGCAGGAGAATGGACCAAGAAGGCAGAAAATAGACAAGAAGGAGGTGACAGAAAGAAAAGGAACAAGGCAGAAACAAAGAGAGTGATAGAAAAGAGGAAATTTCTAGCACAGAATTTCCAGAATGTGGGGATGCTATTTATTCTGATAGGCCCCCGGCATCCCTCAGGTGAGTGTAGAATCATTCCCTTGTTTTTACCGCAGAGACGCTAGAACTTGGGTTGGTTATTTTCATTTTCATGTTGGCGGTGTAGCAGTGGAGAGTGACAAGAGCACGCCGGGCCGCTACAAGGCTCCGCGCCGTGTGCTGCGCAGCTCCTTCTACTCCAGCAGCGGCAGCAGCAGCCGTCACTCCCGCAGCCTGAGCCGGGCCCTGGAAAAGCCGGACAACATCAGCGGTCGCCATCACGTGCCCCACTTGGAAGGTAGCGCAGCCAGCTGACAGTGGCTTCTCTGTTAGTGCTGTGGCTGAATCCACCACGCTCTTGTGGTGTGTTGTGTTGTCTAGTTCTGGGTCCTTTCTGTGTAGTGTTAGATTGACAAAAAGAACGTGTTGGTGGTTTTCATCGCTGGAGAGGTTGATGGCAGGTTGGTGTGTAAAGTACGAGGTGTGGGACAGTTGTAAATCCTCATTTCAGGGGGTGTGATAGGATAGCCTGATGGTTAGTGCGGTGCAGGATCGATCCCAGCTTTGAGCTACCTCCAAGACACCTGTTCAAGGGGAGTTTTCCCCTGGAGTTAACATCAGCGCCGACTCCACTCCCCCCAAAATCCTTTACATGAGACTATAAACCGTGGCCCCATGTGCAAATGGATGCAGAACATCTTACTAATAGCTTGTTCCATCTTTCAGAGGAATAGGCCATTTTGTGCCAGTAGGAACAGATGACAAGATCTTAAAAAACGCATGCACACAGGTGTCGTGTTTAAACACTATCCCTGAAGTCAGAATGCGGCTACCTTCGCAAAAATCTCACCATTGCTGAACCTCAGAGCTCTAGCCAAGGGAAAAAAAGAAACAAAAGAAAAAAAATGAGGAAAAAAACCCAAATTACAGCTGAAATCATCAGTGATTGTATAGAGGGCTTGACCAACAGGGGTGAAAATGGAACTCCTGGATTTATATCTGATAAACCCTCCCCCTGCATGACATCCCTACCTCCCCTTTCGTCATCCCTCGACTGTTCTTGCTTTGTAAAGGTTCACAGCAGTGTGTGTTTTGTGTGTAATTGAGAAGTGTGGGAAAGGAGAGAAGAAGGGTTTAGTGAAGCACCGCTCCAGGGTTAAGGGCGCTGACATGTTGCCTGTTGGTTGCAGCGTCCAAGTCGGGCTGTCTGGCCGAGGCTTTGGGGCTGGAGGCCATGACCTCCCCCAGACGTCAGGTGACCGCCCTCCTCAATCCCAGATCTTCTGCTGGGGCGTCGCCAGAGCTCCGGTCCCCGGCCCACAACACCCGATCTCGCACGCCCACGCCCAAGCGCTGTCGCGGCCACCTGCTTCACGACTCGCGCTCCATGCCCTCTTTCCCTTCCGCGGCCAAGATCCTGGACTTCACCTCGCCCGTGAAGGCTTCGGCCCCGGCGGTGAGGTCACCCACGCTGACCTCGCCCCACAGAGCGGGCCGGAGGAGGCGGGGCGCGGTGCTGGTGGAGGACTCCAGACAGACGGACAGCGCCGGTGGTGGGACCCCGACCAAGGGCAGGGGAGGCGCGGGCCTGACGCGCACCCCAGTCAAACGTCAGCCTGCCGCGAGGCAAGGCGCCGAAGGGTCCACGCCGAGCAAGCTGGCAGCAGGCTTGACGACTCCCAGGAAAACCTGGCAGAGTGGGTGTCAGAGGAGCGTCTGCACACAGCAGCAGTGGCTCCAGTCCTGGGCAGAGTTTCTTTACAAACGGCGTCTCTCCCTCACGCAGGTCCTCGAGGGACTCGCAGTCAGCCCAGCTCCCGGCCTCCCGGTCCCAACCCCCCACCTTCGTCACACCCACCAAACCCAGACAGACGCTGCCGTCCCCCATGACAACGCCGACAAAGCCGGCCAGGACCCATTCCCCGGCACGCAGCCAGCCGTTTTGGTCCCCGGTGAAGACGCCCAGTAAGTCCATCCTCAGACCCTCCCCCGTGCGTCGCAGTCCTCCTGCCGGGCAGAGCGCGGTCCGGACGCCTCACAAGTCGCCCAGAGTGTCCTTCAGGGTCCGCCCCGCCTCTCCCGCTGACGGTCAACGGGTGGCGAAATCGCCAGACTCTGTGCGCGCGTCGCCGCGTAGAAAACGACCGTGGTCTGGTGATTGTGGTCAACCCCTGTCTTCCTCTCTGTCTGTTCGTGAAGGGAAACTGCCTGATGAACAGCCGCGCTCAGGCAGTGGTGATGACAGACTGTTCGGGGAAGACTGTAAAGTAGACGACGCTTCTCAAAGCTTTGCTGTGGCTGGTCCCAGTCGAGCCGCAGTGTCCAGAAAGAGGAGCTCTGCCCTGTCTGAGGTGGACAGTCTGCTGTCATCCTCGTCCAGCAAAAGGCAGAAGCTGGACAGCTGCGTGATGCCTGGCGTGAGCAGGCCCACGCTGTTTTCAGAGAACGCCATGGACAGCTACTTCTCTGCCTGCAGCAGCGACGACTGTGTTTCTGGGCGCTTCCTCGCAGCAGCTCTTGCCCGCGTCTTCTCTGGCGTCTTCTCTGGCGTCAGCAGCCGGCAGTGGGCCCGCGTCCCCGCTGTTCACAGGCAAGACAGGAGAGAGAGGCGCCACACGGGGCGCGGACAGTCGCCGGCTGTTTGACTTTGCGGCTAGGCAGTCCAGCCCCGGCTCTTTACCGGGCAGTCAGGGGTTTGAAGCCGTGATGATGACGGAGGAGGGCGGGGGTGACGAGCCTCCCCCCTCCCCAACCTTCAACACCAGCCCCGCCTCCAGGAGCATCGGCAGAACGCGGGGTGGCGGGCCTCAGCCAGGCAGCCCCTCAGGGAAGGAGGAGGAGGGGCACGAGGGCAGAGCCGCACCACAGTCCCCCCCCCCATCCCCAGGCGGGGCGTCCGTCGCTGAGGGGCGCTGCTTCCCCCGACGCGGCCCGCCCCCTCACCCAGGGGTGACCTCGGGGTCGGCCCGGCAGGCCGGCAGGGAAGGGACGCCGCTGAGGGTGAAGGGGGTGCCGGTGTCCTGCTCCCCCACCGTGTCCAACGCCAGCCTGGCCCTGCTCATCAACTCCCCCCTCCTCCACCCCCACCACCACCCCACCCCTGAAGCCCGGGAGACGGGGCAGGGTGCAGAGCACGAGGACGCTGCGTCTTCTTCTTCTTCTCCTAGGAAGAGGAAGAGGTCTAGGAAGAGGCTGGAGATGTGAGGGTCTGGTCCACACTTTTAACAATAAGAAAAAGGTAAAGGAGTCCCATAACCTATAAGGTCGTAGGGGAGCGAGGCGTCAGAGACCTCACTTCTCTAGGGCCAGCATATTGAGGGCAGCGGCGCCCATCTCCTCTCCCTCGCTGCTTTACCTTCCCTGACCCTAAAGAGGGCAGGTACCCATTTACAGCTGGGGGAACTGTACTGATGCCAAGGCGCGCAAACGGTCACCCATCCAACTGGTAACCATGCTCGACGCTGCTTAACTTGGCTGGGGGGAAAGCAAGTGCTCCGACCACTGAGCTATCCCGTCCCCATCACTTTTAACAATAGGCGAGTGAAAGACTGTGAGATGTAGACGTCTGATGGAGATTTTCTATAAATAAAAAAAAATAAAAAATTGCCATTTTAAGTGTCTGGTGTGTAGGAGTAACAGCGGATATTGAGAAACAGAGTGGAGAGCACAACATGCAAGGTTTATTTTTCGCAACATGCGAGGTTGATTTTTCGCGACATGCATGGTTTATTTATCATGGCATGCAAGGTTTATTTATCACGACATGCAAGGTTTATTGTTCGCAGCACGCAAGGTTTATTTTTCACGACATGCAAGGTTTATTTTTCTGATCAGTCATATGATGGTGGGGTGTGTGCTTTTATGTAGTTCTTTTTGTAGGTCCAAGGTTTCTGTGCAGTTTACCTAGAAGTACCAGAGAGGGCATTGCTGGACTGACTCTTGAGCGGCCGGGCATTCCACAGAAATATAAACACACTGTATTCATTTTTTTTAAAAAACACACACACTGTATTCATTCTCTGTTTCTGTTTCAGTCAGTTGACCTGAAAATGATGCACACAGGTGTTGCTGCAATTAGGGTTCGCGTCATTCTCTTCTTTTGTCTTCTTCTGGTTCACATTGTTCTTATGACAAATGTTTCATTAAACTGTTACTCTGCCCAGGCCTGGAACCTTCCAACAGAAAGCCAAGAAATGATAGAAGAAAACAGATTTCCATGGAATATATTATCAGCTCTGCGATTGCTCTATCCTGAGAGAAATGAAGTGACGAAATATATTGTATGAGACTGCTCTGTTTCTCTCTTTGTGTTAGTAAGTATTAGTATTCAGAAATCATCTTTTCTCTTCTAATCTTTTCTGTTTTTGAACATTTCCATAAATGCACTGGGATACTATGATTAACTTGAAGTTATGTTTCATGTCATTATAATGGGCAGCATGAAAGATTATTGTGAGCTAAAATGTTGGTTTTGGTTGATGTTTCACTTTCCTCATGCATTTGTGTAAAAATTGCTGATAATTTATTATTTTGCACTAACACCATGAAAGCGAGTGAGAAGCAAAATATGTCAGTCTTGTTATATGCAACATCACCATATTCACTGTATATAAATCATGAATATGAAAGAAATATTGACTTGAAGCGTTTGTGTTGAACAGTATCTATTGCATTCACTTAACTCACAACTCTTCAAGGAGGAGTTTGAATTCGGAGTGATTTCATTGAAGAATTTGACATGTACCAGCAGTGCGTTTTGGTAACAGCGCTATTCAGGTTTGCTCAAGATATGTTGTAAAGAACTATAATTATACAATAAATTTAAAAATGCATTGCCCTTGATTCCAGATCATTAAAGAATTTTAATCAAGTTTTCTGGATTTTCATATATACATTCTGTAGCTTTAACTTGTAGGGTTTTGCTTTTTTGTTCTTTTGTTTGTGTTTGATCATCTGCTAGAGACCCAAGGTTCACCAATGGTGAGATTTTTGCATATTGTGTGAACCTCATAGTTTACTTGTTAGGCAGGTGAACATCTTAACCATCCTGCCATCTTCCTTCTTTTGGCGTCTAGTTTTGAGATTAGCACATAATCCAAAAGCTTTGATAAAAAATATATCCTACAGACTTGTATGGGATATGTTGCTGCATTTTGTTTCTATCCAGATGGCTTGAAATGTTGCCCCAGGCATGACTGAGTCATCTTCAGATCTTGCTATGATTCTGAAAATAAGCGCTCATTCCAGATTTGAAGTGCATGACTTGAGCTAGATATGACGTTGCTGTGACAAGAAAATCTCTGACATCAAGAAAAGTAAATATGTGTTTTGTTCTTGTTAGAGAAAGATGTGCTGTCGGCTAAAAAAAAAAAAAAATCCCACATCTTTTGTTTTACTGATTGAGCCTATAATAATAATAATAATAATAATAATAATGTATGGAATTTATATGGCACTGATTCTTGTAAAGCAACAAATCAAAGCGCTCAGATGACATGATTGAAAAAAAAATTTTAAATTTTTTTATCGAGGATAAT
Source organism: Rapana venosa (assembly GCA_028751875.1). Taxonomy (NCBI): domain Eukaryota; kingdom Metazoa; phylum Mollusca; class Gastropoda; order Neogastropoda; family Muricidae; genus Rapana; species Rapana venosa. Next base: position 50,861,814 of record CM054153.1, on the reverse strand, counting down.
GGAATAAGCACTCACAAGATAATACAAGCAGTTTGTAATTTTTTTACCACAAAATAACCTTTTCTTTTTTATGCAACTTCGAAAATCGGTTTGCATCTGACTAATAAACAAATTTGAATTTTTTTTTTTTTTTAAGTAGGAAGATATTTCAAATTTAATTCTCCTCCCCTTCTCCAAGCTTTCTGTCATAGTAAAAAAATAACCTCCTCCCAACACTATTGTATGTATATATGCCCACTTGGCATGTCAGTGTTCATTTCTACTAATAAGCCTCGAGTAAAGCAGACGAGACGTTTGATTTTTTTGTTATCTCTTCACGTTTGGGCTTTTTCACTATAGATGATATTTAATGCGTCCATTTTACCTTTGGCCAGTATTCCAGCTTTGTCTCTAAACTTGAAAATATTTTCATGTTAAAACTGTGTATGACTGTTTGAGAATTGTACTCCATTATGGTAGTCTATTCCAGAATTTCCAAACAAAACATTCAGAGAATGCCCATGGATGCCATGATTTCAGAGTGACTAACGTTCTGATGTGTACAGAATAGACATGACTTGTGTGAGGCTGATTGTTTGCTTTTAGCTGTGATGTAGAGGCTGTGTGTTGTGTTTTTGTATTGCGAAATTGATTCTATGACAGGATCTGGACAATTGTGTGTGTGTGTGTGTGTGTGTGTGTGTGTGTGTGTGTGTGTGTGTGTGTGGTTTGTTGTTGTTGACTTATTGTGCATTGATATTGATGAGATGGTGTTGATTTGTATTCCAGGTTCACATAAGTTGTACATAGTTATATTAAAGATACTGTTTTTCTCCCTCATGCAAATTAAAACAAAGATGCTTACTTTCAGTTGTTAAAAGTTTTGCTTGTATCTATAGACTTTTTGAAAATATCACAAGGTTTAAAAAAAAAAAATCATTCTTTTTAGGCTATGTGGTGAAAGTAGTCTTCGAATGTTTTGTAGATCTAGATGTCCTTTGCTCATGTGACAGAAATATTGTGGTGTACTTGTCTTTGGACTTTTCTCCTGTTTTTGTGCTCAGTGATGGTCCTTCTTGCATGGTCCTTCTTGCATGGTCCTTGCATGGTCCTTCTTGCATTATCTCCAGTGCTTCACTTATCGTCATTCTAACATAATGTACTAGAGTTTATGATTCTAATTTTTCGACCAAATAATTTGAAACAACACTCGTAGTAAGTTAAAAACAACTTATATTTATATGCAGAATATTAACAGCTCCACGTGAAAATCTTCTTTTTTTGAATTTCAAACCTGTGTCAGTTATTTGTAGGTGTGTGACAGTGAGGACGTCATTTTGCTTGCATTTCACCTGTCAGCATCACCAAGTCCGGCATTAGCGCCAACCCAGTAACACCGACATGATCCTTGCATCAATCACGAAAAAAGGCACAGGTTTTAGTGATTGTACAAACAGGGTCATCGCTTGTGAATGAGTATGATGATTTTGATACAGAGTTTTCTTTTTTGGTTAAGACCTCACTATTTGAATTGTCAGCCAGGTTTATTTAGTACTTTACATTGTATTCCAGTTTCTGGCAGATGATGGAAAGAAACTGAAAAAGTTTAAAACATGAATGATTCGTGCTCAGACTTCATGGTAACATCTCATGGCATTGCACTCAACTTTGTGGTAACATATCATGTCATGCATTGCACTCAAACACTGTGGTAACATCTCATGTCATTGCACTCAAACACTGTGGTAACATCTCATGTCATGCATTGCACTCAAACGCTGTGGTAACATCTCATGTCATGCATTGCACGCAAACACTGTGGTAACATCTCATGTCATTGCACTCAAACACTGTGGTAACATCTCATGGCATTGCACTCAAACTTTGTGGTAACATCTCATGGCATTGCACTCAAACACTGTGGTAACATCTCATGGTATGCATTGCACTCAGACTTCATGGTAACATGGCATTGCTTTCAAGCTTCATGGTAACATAGCATTGCACTCAAACTTCATGGTAACATAGCATTGCACTCAAACTTCATGGTAACATAGCATTGCACTCAAACTTCATGGTAACATGGCATTGCACTCAAACTTCATGGTAACATAGCATTGCACTCAAACTTCATGGTGACATGGCATTGCACTCAAACTTCATGGTAACATAGCATTGCACTCAAACTTCATGGTAACATAGCATTGCACTCAAACTTCATGGTGACATGGCATTGCACTCAAACTTCATGGTAACATAGCATTGCACTCAAACTTCATGGTGACATAGCATTGCACTCAAACTTCATGGTGACATCTCATGGCATTGCACTCAAACTTCATGGTAACATCTCATAGCATTGCATTGCACTCAAACTTCATGGTAACATCTCGTGGCAGTCTTCAACTGTTCAGCTCATTCCCACATGCTCACACATCTTTGACAGTCAGAGGAGTAGTGTGACTAACTCAAGACTGCGTGTCTAAGCTTTGCTCAGTGGACAAACTGCACTTTTAGTCAGGGCATTGTGACCAGATGACAGGTATCAGAGATACACTCTTGTCATTCGTACTGCCCATCCGTGTGTGTGTGTGTGTGTGTGTGTGTGTCTCTTTTCCTGATGGTGCAGTGTAGTGTGAAAGGCTCTTTCTTGTGTTGTGTTGTATGTTTTGTTGACTGTACTTTTCCTTATGTTGCTGTCCTCTCTCTCTCTTTCTTACTTTCTGTCTTCCCAGTCCACTCTCTTGCTTTTTTTCTCTTGACTTTTTCAGTGTTTGTATGGCATTTTTTCCTGTACTGTTTTGTTCTAGCAACCAGGTAGTGAAAGTGTAAAACTGTGGGATGGGCACAGCATGTCCATGTTGCTGTGTTATTTGCCCGTATGGTATTAATATGTTGTTTTTTTTAAAAATGTGTGTGTGTATGTGTGGGCGTGTGTGTGTGTGTGTGTGTTAGTTAGTTCTTCAGTTTAATGTCCTTCCACAAATTAGTGATACCAGACAGGAAAGTGTGTGTGTGTGGGGTGGGGATGGGTTTGTTGGGGTGTGCACATAGCTAGGTAATTATCAGCATTAAACAACTATAAGAAACACCAATTAAAACCACAAATAAGACAGTTGAAGGTATAAAAATTAGCAGCTTCAAAACTAACTTTGCAATTCATACAACTAATAAATATCGTTAAACTATAAAAAATCTGATAAACGAGGTGCGACGCCAGTGAAGTCTTACTTCTGTTTGAATGAAAGTGTGCGTGTGTGTGTGTGTGTGTGTTGGTTTTTCTTTTTTGGTTGTTTATTTTTTTGTGTTTTGGCTTTTTTTTTTAAACATCTTTTTTGTAATCTGGGGATGATAAGTCAAGTGAAATGGCTGGTGTTCATAGAGCACAGCCTGGTTTTATTTGCCTTGTCAAGTTAAGGAGAGGAAATGATTAGAGGACTACATCGTTCAATGTGTTTTTCAGGTTAGCTATATTGGATATTTGAGGGAATCAGTATGTCTAAATGTGATATTTTTTTGTTGAATGTTGATGTGTGTTTATAGGAATTGAAGGAGATGAGGGCTTTGACATGGCTTTTGTGGTTGGTGGGGCTATGAGCAACATCAAATGAAAGGAGTGTTGCCTGTTACCCGAATCTCAGAATACTGTGTTCAAAGCAGACGTCTTACACTAAAGCCCAACAGTCGAGCAGGCTATTGTTTATGTTGGTTGAAACAGCAGAATTTATTCAAGAAAAGTGCCCCCCAAAACACAAGCGTAACTTTGACAGGACAAGAAAACTTGTAACAGTGCTGTCGCAATTTACATACACACATTGTGACGGATGACTTCACTATTGTTTTTGTTGAAAAATAATGTTGAATGGAAGTAATTAGGAGATCAAAGGAATAAAAAAAAAATTTTAAATGAACCCAGCTTAACTGGCTTTTCAGTGTTAAAGAATAGCTGACTGGGTCCCAAATGTTGTTTCTGATAATTATTTGGATTACATGATTTTTTCCCTTCAAAATGGATACCCTTTTTTCTTGTTGATTCAATCAGTGCACCCATTACCAATGATTCTAGCAACAAGTTTAACATCATTTTAAAAATCCAGAAAATGCTAAAATACTAGCAAAAAGTCTAAAACCAGCTGGCCATTTGATGCTTTGAGAAAAAAAAAATTTAATGTAAAAAATAGTTTGTTTGAAAAGCTGATGAAGGAAAGCCAGTTCAGTTGGGTTGTGACTTTAGTTACGTTATCCCCTTCCGATTTGCTGGGTCATGTTGTTGTTATTGTTTTTATTATTAATCAGTATTTCTGTTCACTTTGATGTGCTCTTTGCAATATGCTGTCCCTTATGTATTGTTGAATATGCTTCTTTTTTTTTCAAACTGAAGGTAGTGCCTTATTATTTGCATCATTATATGACCAATCAAATACAAAAGGTTATATTCTTAATTTTATGACTTTTGTTAATGAAGAATGTTAGTGCCTCAGAAAATTGTAAGAAAATGAAATAGGCTTACCACTCCCAAGATTAACATGGGGATGGATAGGTGTGGCAAAAATGATATTATAAATTGCTTGTTGACATTTAACTTGAATAAAATAAACAAAGCAGTCGCTGACTCCCATTAGTGGACTGATAATTACTGCTGAAAGATGGTGTGTGGCTTTGACACTGGTTCGTAGCGTTCTGTTTGTCAGTTTGAAGTGAACCTGCAGTACATACACAAAGTTTCTGTACAAGTCTAGTAGTGATTGCTGTAGTACAAGCAAGCTGTAACGTTGACACTCTGTATTAACAAAACTGTGTGAGAGCTGCATCATGTTGTTTGTGATCTTAGTATAGAACAAAACAACAAACATGAAGGATGCTTTGATTTGTTGTTTTACAAGATTCAGCGCTATATAAATTCCATACATTATTATTATTCTATTATCATAATGCAGTATTTGGATTAGGGCTGTGTGATGAAATGTTTCAGGAATTGTTGATATGGCCAGGATATGCAGATACAGCAGATGCATGGCTTTTTGTTTTCTTTGGTTTTTGTTTTTTTAGCCCAGCCCTCTGGTGAGGCTATTGTGAATGCTAGGTATGTTTGTTGTGCATATTATTTTGATTCTTTGCGTGTACATAGATGAAGGAGAATAAGGCAGCAGTGTGTCTGCTCATACATTGACTAGGAAAACTGTTAAAAAATAAAAGTATAAAAAAATAAAATTTAAAAATCCCGACCCCTAAACCAGCATGAGGTGCTGTCAAGATTCTGAACTTGCACAATTTTATTCTGTGGTGACATTTCCACGGGGAAAAAACCCTTACTTTTCAGAAAGTTGTACAAATCTGTGTTTGATAATGTTTCAGAGATCAACCGACTTCTTCAGTAAGTATCATTGTGCTTCGGTGGATTGGAAAGATTATAAATCAACAATAATAAAAACTGTTCATTCAGTCTTAAATGTGTATGCAGTCTGCATTTATTCATTAACATGCATCTATGATAATGCATGAGTAGAACAGAAGGAAGACGTCCTGTGGCAAGTGTTGTACTGATGTGTCTGATGAAGATAAGTGCTGTGAACTGCAGGAGGCTCTGAATGAAGCAAAACTTGGGGTCTGCAGACGCCCAAACTGATACTTTCACAAACAATTGCTCTTGGTATAAAGGCAGCATGATCTAGAATCTGAGAAATAAGCATTGTTTCATAGTCTGAAAGTTATGGTAGTGTATATATAGTTCATTGCACGTTGAAAATGTGGATTATTATGCTGAACAGTGGCAGTGGCAAAGTACAGACAGTGGAGTTGGTGTGGAAGGACTGCCAATAAAAGGACAGTGACTCCAAAGTGTCTGCTTGTCCTGTATGATGTATGAACTCAGTGTCTCTGTTCACCAGATTTCTCATCTTTCCTTGATTCTTGTCTTTCCTTAGACTGTTTGCCTGTGCCTGCTTTCTCAGCATTTCACGGTCTGTTTCTTTTTACTGTCCTAAACAACTTCAGGTTCACTTAATGACGGACGCTATAGCCATGTGGTTAAGACCTTTCGAATTCAATCCCATAGGTCCATGAAGATGTAGGTTCAAATCTCGTTGGCGTCTGGTGAATTAAGGGTGGAGATTTTTACCATCTCCCAGGTCAACTTCAAGTGCAGACCTGCCAGTGCCTTAATTCCCTTCGTGTATCTATACACATGCAGAAGATCAAATATGCACGTTAAAGATCCCGTAATTCTTCATGTCGGCGTTCGGTGGGTTATGGAAACACGACCATACCATCCCCCAAGTCAGAATGCGGCTACCTTCACGGTGGGGAAAAACCGGTCGCATAATGCAAAATGGTGAAGCTTGGAACTCTAGCCGAGGAACGAAATAAACAAGTTCACTTGTGCCTCCAATAATCAACAGTTACAAAGATGAATCGTATAAAAAGACTGAGGATACATAACAGAAGAACATCGAGAAATCAGAAAAATACCCAAATCAGAAAGGCAAAGGTCATAGTAGCTACTCCCCCCAAAAAAAACAAAAAACAACCCAACCAAACAGACAACAAAACAAAACAAACCACAACAACAAACCCCAAACCACCACCACCACAACAAAATACACACAAAAAACCCCACCAGAAAAACAACAAAACGGGGCTGTTATTTCAGAGTGTGTGACATAAACGCGGGGACTGTTGACAATGCTTGCCAATGTACACATGCTGATGACCAGATGGGAAACATGTGTCCCCAAACTTGTCTTTTCTAGCAGGGCTGCCAGAACCATTCTTCAACTCCTGACTAGGTTTGGAATAAAAGCTGCAAAGAATCAGCCGCGACCTCTATTTCATCCACATGTATATATATCCACAAAGTCGGAATGCGGCTACCTCAATGGTGGGTAAAAACGGTCACATACGCAAAATGTCACCATTGGTGAACCTCGGAGCTGTAGCGGAGGAACAAAATCACAAAACAAAATCATGTAGGTAATTGCCCAAATACGTCGTTTTCCTGTGTTTTTTCCGTATATTCTATGATACATCCATACCACCCAGTCAATCTCACCCCACAGTCACATCAAGGCTTAATCTGTTGTACTGTTAGAGTCTAAAGTTCACACAGAAAGCAGTGTTAGAAAGACGCAAGGACACCAACCAGAAGAGGCCCCGCACTGCTCTGGGTTATCTACACAGGACACCACTTACTGAGCTCTTTCACAGACAACCATGTCAGCCAGAAGTCTAATTTGTTACCAAGAGACCATCCTCCTCTCCTCCCCCCAAAATCGGTACATTTACAGAGTGGAAAGGTTGGAAGCTGCTCAGTACTTCAGACAGACCCTGGGAGGGAGAAAGTAGCTTATTAGAATGACCAAAACAAACAACTCTGGGGAACATGCTCATTAATTTAAAAAGAAGAAAATCTTGCAGATGGGTAGAATCATGACAACGTTTCTGTATCCTTTTCAAAGTTGATGTCCATGATATTATCATGTTCACTCATCATTACAAAATTTGGAGAGAAAAAACACCGTATCAAAGTCTGTATAAGATCAGGTTAAATGCATGCGCTTTGATTTGTCTTTGCAAGATTTAGCGCTATATAATTTCCATTTCTTCTTCTTCTTCTATTTCATGCTTTATTCTTGCATGTGATGGCAGTGAATGTCTTTCACCTCTAAACGAGAGCACTGCAGATGACCAGTCTGATTCGTGACTAAGCTATTACAGACCCACACTATGTAGGCCTACTATTCTTAGTGGATTGCCTGAAACACTAACTCAGCGCACGGAACACCAACAAACGACCATCTGTACTAAAAATACACATCCTCTGGTAGGTGGCCCAGGTTGGATGAATGCGTGAGGACTGCTGGCACCAGCACTATGTTAGAAGTCGCAAGGATTGGCTATGCCTGTCCGATACAATCAGTCCCACAGGAGTCAGTCATCAGCCCTATATAACCTTCACTGGCAAAGCGCGGAAGACGACAAACCCAATCCATCAGGAAACGAGACAATTGGTCTTTATAACTTCAGCCAGTGTTTTAACAAGAACAACAAATAAAGTTGACGGTCATTTACGTCTCCCAAACCTTTAAGGGAAAAAGGACAGAAAAGGAAAGAGAGACAGAGATCGTAGGGAAAGAGGTCCAAAGCGTCAACGTACGAGACAACTTTTTTTGGTGTGTGCTATGGGTGGGGATCTAGTTTTTCAGTTTTGTGTACTTAGCTGTCTTTATGGTTAGAAAGAGCATGTGCATGTAGTATCAGAGGAGAGAGAGAGAGAGAGAGAGAGAGAGAGAGAGATTATACCTAGTAGCAAAGACACGGTCACGGGTAATGACGCTAGTGGAGATTTTCCACCTGACTGAAAAGCCTAAGCGCATATGGGGGGCTTGCTTGCTTGCTTGCTTGCCTGCTTGCTGGCCTTGCATTGACGGCCAGGGCCCAACCACCGTCAGCACATGGGCTAGGCTAAACTGGCCCTGCACACAAGAAAATGATTCTTCCCTGCCGTTATTGAACCACCCCACCACACTCCACCCCACCCCACACCCCACCCCACCCCGCAACGCCTAATACCCGGTGCCGCTACAAGCGACCCTGCTCAGCCTGCCCATTACTGTCATTACCTTGTTTCCTGCCTGTCCTGGGCAAGGCTACAGCGTTCTGGAATGACACAGCAGTCAGTCAGTCGTCGGTGTATGATTATACTGTACCGAAGAAGTGTGTGAACAGTGAGTGCTGATTCTATTCCTTACAAGCCTCAGACACAAAACCGAGGATGTATATACCCATCAAAGGATTCTGTTAAACATACATCCGTGTTCTAGAGATCTCTTTGGATATGGATACAAGATCTGTAATGGTGAACTGAAATGTGAGTGTTGGAGTGTTGCCGGTTTGGTTTCAAACCTGTAACTAAATGTACAGAACCAAGTGAATCTTGTATGCTGTGTTCATTGACAAAGGATTCGATGGTGGGTTTTTCCCCCCACCCCCCTTGTGATTTTTCTTCAAGTTTCGAGCTTTTGTGGATAAGAAAATAAATATCTAAAACATTTTCAATAACTGTGTGTCCCACTTTGCTACTTTTGTGTGTCGCAAATCTCAGAAAGCCAGAGTGTTAGATTAGACCTAAATAATTTATATTTGTTCATAAATTGTTAATGGTTTTCATTCTGATTTATATTCCTCTCTGGAGGGGCCTTTGAATTAACAGAGTTGTTTGCAAAATAGTCGTGACATCAATTCTTAAACGTCGTCATTAATGGTCAACGGTTTTACTCTGGTAATAATACTACAGTTTGAAAATCACAAATCAGCTACTCTCTGAGAGAGAGAGAGAGAGAGAGAGACAGAGACAGAGAGACAGAGAGAGACAGAGAGAGACAGAGAGAGACAGAGACAGACAAACAGACAGACAGAAACAGACAGACAGACAAGACAGTTCTTGTGAGTCTGGATGCGGAGTAACCATCTTCACCATCCCTGCCTTCCTCTCTCTCTCCGTGGAATACTTCAGGAAACAACTACAGCTACTTCTCCAGCGACAGACAGTGAGCACAAACTACAGGAGCATGCGCCACCTTCCCCGCACTATTGCCTGCACGAGGACCCTGACACAGCCGGCCACCCTCACTGCCGCCATGACAGCTGCAGGAACTGAAGCCTGGGCGAGGTGATGGCTCCCTCCCTCCCCCCGCCTTCTCCATGTCCTCCCACCCTACCACGGGAAAGCCACCCCCGGCACCCCCCTCCTCCTCCGGCCCCTCCAAGACAAAGTCGGCTGGCTTCCACCACAGCGGCTTTGTCAGCCGTTACAAGCTGCAGCAACAGAGGATTCGAACCCTCAACCAGCTAGACAGCTCTTCGGAAGCCAAGAAGAAGACCCACAAAACTTTGCCCAAGGTAAACGTTTGGGTGTGGCCTGGGAGGATGCTGGGGTGTATGGTAGCGTCAGTGGACTTCGTTTGTAGTGTTTGTGACTTGTGTATGCTGGCCCAGGCCAAAAGCTGTGTCAGTTATCAATGTCAGCTAATTGCCAAGGCCTTCACTAAAATGTTATGTTTAAAATGTTGTGTTGTTGAGATTGCCTTCAGCTATGACAAACTCTTAACATAACAACCTACATTCTCTTTAAAAAGGAGAAAACATCATCTGAAGTCGGAGTATGGCTGCCTATTATGGCGAGGTACTTAAAAACAGTCACACACGCAAACTTCTCATTCAGTGTGCAAGTTTCAGTATCCCAGTGATTCCCAAGTGGAATGAGTGAGTCAGAGTGCACATTCTGGGTGACCCTCTCTCTCTCCCCCCCCCCCCCCCCCCCCGAGTGTTAAGCTGGGGAACGCACAACAACAATTGTGTATGTCATAACTGGTTCTTGCTAGTGTGTGTGTGTGTGCCCCCAAGAGGGATCAAAGGAAAATTGAATCAAAATCGCGCGCGCGCGCGTGTGTGCGTTGTGTGTGTGTGTGTGTGTGTGTGTGTGTGTGCGCGCGCGCCCCCCCAAGAGGAATCAAAGGCGAACTGAATCTAAAGCTTGTGTGTGTGTATGCGCGCGCGCACGCGCGTGCGTGTTGATGAACAGCGTTGGGACTAATAGTGTTTGGACGTCACAAAGTATGAGGCAAAATGAATAAACAGATAACATAATTATGTTGACAGCTGTAACTTGACAGGTGCGTGTACATTTTAAAAATATTTCATATCTCTGTCAAGGCGAATTAGCCTTTCTTCTGTGTTCTTGCGGAGCACCATAAATCAATGTTATTTATATTATTTTGTACAAGCATTGAAATTGAGTTATCCTATGAAAAAATTATAGTATTGATTAAGTTGTGTTCACTTTTGTGTACTTCCTGAAGTAATTCCCCCTGCCAAAAAAAACCCCACAACAACCAACAAACTAATGTCTCCAAAGTTGATATTTGTTTCTTGAATCAAAATAATAACGTTTTGGTTTTTCTTCAGCACGAAGGACCAACATTAGTCAATACTCTGATGGAGGTTGCCTTTTGTGTACAATATGGGTACAGTTGTGTTTCCAGAATCTGCTAAACGTCAACGATAAATTACACAATCTTTAAGGCGTATGCTAAACCTAGAGAGGGAAGGTGGCAGGGCGGTTTAGAGACGTTCATCTGCCTAGCAAGTATTCCGTCAGGTTCTGGGTTCGATTCCCAGCCTTGCCCTTTCTTCCCGGTTTGACGAGAAAATCGAACTCAATATCAAGTCTTCAGGAGGAGATTCTACACCAGTCAGACACGTGTGCTTACCGACTTGTGCACGTTAACAGAACCCTCGACAGTTGAAAATGGGAAAGAGCAGGGAGGTACTCCCTGACTGTCCTGGATAAATTGGTAAGGTTCAATTCCCAGCTGTGTCCTCGAAGTTGGAATGCGGCTACCTTAGTGGTAAGGAGGGGGTAAAAGGTAAAGGTAAAGGAGTCCCATAACCTATAAGGTCGTAGGGGAGCGAGGCGTCAGAGACCTCACTTCTTAGGGCCAGCATATTGAGGGCGGCGCCCATCTCCTCTCCCTCGCTGCTTTACCTTCCCTGACCCTCCCCTAGACCTTACACACACACACACACACACACACACACACACACACCACGCGCGGGGGAAACAAGTCATCAACCAGAAACGCCAAAAAAAAAGCTAAGATTGACCCGGGGCAGATCCTGACTGACAAAAATCCTAACTCTCCATCAAAAATACTCTGACAATGAAATCGGACTCTTGACTTCAAGACCCTCCTATACTTCTTGAGCCATCTGTCACCCTTAGTCCATCTGCGAGAGAGAGAGGGAGACAGAGACAGACAAACACACACACACACAAAGAGAGAGACAGACAGACAAACAAACACAGACAAACACAGACAAACACAGAGAGAGAGAGAGAGAGAGAGAGAGAGAGAGAGAGAGAGAGAGAGAGAGAGAGAGAGAGAGAGAGAGAGAGAGAGACAATGACAATGACAAATTCTTTTATTTCGAGGATAATGAATAAGCACACATGTGCTTTTTTACATCCAGTCCCCGCCCGTTAGGATACATCTTAATAATAATAA
>CM054153.1:50837273-50847273 GCA_028751875.1 Rapana venosa | reverse complement strand
GAGAGAGAGAGAGAGAGACTGTCAGGTAGGTAGACAGAGACAGAGAGAACGAGGGACAGCCTGACAAGCAGACAGACTGACCGAGAGGTCCCAAATGGGCACAAAGCTCAATACAGGCATGACATGATCGGCTGCTATACATTCTGTGCACTAAAGCAGAATCAGGCTTGTCTGTATTTTTACACATTTCGTACTAGTGTCAACTTTTTTTTCCAACAGAAGGCCTCCCACTGGTTTGTAACCGGCATGAACTTCTCTGTTAATTGAGATAATAAAGTACTGATATTGGCATTGCCTATGAAAAGTACAAAAAGCCCGAGTCAAAGATGCGGCTGTTTTCAAATATATTTTGACAATGTGTCTAACGTACAGTTCTAAGTTTAGACAGCAGACTTCGTGTTTGATCATAAATCATCGTCAAGCGCCCACCACAACAGACCGAGTTGACTTGCATTAACTGTTCAGGTCAACCCCGAGCACACGTCCTTCATCTCCAAGTCCCTGCCCAGCCTGCCCTCCATCCCGGGGTCTCCCTCCTACCCCGAGGACCAGGCGGTGTCGCCCCTCACTGACCGCCCGCACCACAGGGACAGGGTCAAGCTGCCCGTCTTCCCCAGCAAGCACCGCTTCGAGAACATCGTCTTCCAGAAACACTTGCACAGGTGAGGGAGGGCAGGCAAAAATCAGTCTGGACTTTTTTGTGTGAACATCTGTAGATTTTGTTTTTGTGTTTTGTTTCGGTGCTCGGTTAGAGGGTGTGAGGTTCGCCAATGGTGGGATTTTGTGTATGTGATTTTTTTGTGTGTTCACGATGAAGGTAGCTGCATTCTGACTTCGGGGATTTATGCTGGGTATGTGTTCGTGTTTCTTTAACCCACTGAATGCCGACATGGATCATGAGATGTTAAACGTGCATATTTGATCTTCTGCGTGTGTATATACCTATAAGGTCGTAGAGGAGCGAGGCGTCAGAGACCTAACTTCTCTAGGGGCCAGCATTGTGAGGGCGGCGCCCATTTCCTCTCCCTCGCTGCTTTACCTTCCCTGACCCTAAAGAGCTGGGCGAACTGGGGGACTGTACTGAAGCCAAGGCGCATAAACGGTCACCCATCCAAGTGGTAACCACGCTCGACTCTGCTTAACTTGGCTGGGGTGAAGCGAGTGCTCCGACCACTGAGCTATCCCGTCCCCGTGTGAGGGTGGTGGTGGTGGTGGGGGGGGGGGGGGGGGCGTAAAACTCTCAACCCTTAAATCACCAGACGAGATTCGAACCCATGATTTTATGGACCCATGGGATTGAAGTCACACAGTTTTAACCACTTGGTTCGAGCGTCCGTCATCTTTAGATTATGAGTTATTATTGTTAGTGTGGTTCAGGTTTGATAAGTAGCCTGTGATCGTAGTTTAACACTGTATGAGATAAGAGCAAATTGGTGAAAGGTAAAAACAGGACTGATGATTAGCAGTTTTCCAGATAAATGATATTGACTGAATCAGTTTTGAAATCAGTATCACGTATGTCTGTCTCCCTGTTGTCTATCCACACGTTCATAATGACTGCACTGGTGGGTGGTGGGGGGTGTCGGTAGAAATGTAGTTGCTAATGGACATATTTTATTTGTATTGAAGAATTCGAAAAATAGTCCCAGGTACAATATCATTTAAAAAGGACTATGTGTTGAATGTTGGAAAGATTCATTGAGTACGCAGTCTTCCTTTCTTTCCCTTATTTTGCCACCGTAACTTGGCCAGACTAGAACAGCATTTGCAGAATATAACAATCAGCTTTACTGACACAGAAGAGTTTACCATAACCGTCAAATTTCATCCGAGACCAGGAATAACTTCACCATGACAATGTCCATCCCTGGACAGTGCGTAACTGGGCCATCAGATCAATAGCAACATAGAACTAGACCATTGGATGTCTGTTCAAGAACAGTGTCAAACTTTGGCCATCGCATCTCCCGACAAAAACAACGGTGTAGAAAGAAGTTGGTCATCAAAAGCTCAAGCAAGCACTGTATGTACCTTAGTGGTTGTCAAATGATCAGTAAAAGTCATTGTTGGTAAAACCCAGAAAACTACATATCCACGCAATAGTGTTTACATATCATGCCATGACCCTGTATGTATATAAAAAGAAAGTCAGAATCCACCCATTATCCTCTAATTCTCATTAAAACTCTCCATTTCAGAGACCCCACCGACATGGTGAAATCGGCCCAAACCGAGCAGACCAAGCAGGACTCCAGAGTCACCACCAGCTACCTGCCCCCGACCTTCAAAACGGACCAAGGTCACCACGTGCCTGCAGACCTGCACAGAGGAGCCCGCGGGCAGGAGAAGCCGCACACGAGCGGCTCCATCAGGCTGCGCTACAGCAAGGTGCCCAGTGAGGTGGTGATCAGCGAGACGCAAAGCGAGCCCTCCTTCGAGGTCAGCCGCAAGTGGAAGGAGAACTGCCGCTGTCTGAGGTGCCAGATGCTCAAGCGGCAGTTCCAGGAAGGGGACACCCAGTACAGCATGTGGGGACGTTACCCTTGTCACAACGTGGACCCTTCTGTCATGCTGGACGACTGAGTGTTGTGCTGCTGGTGGTGGTGGTGGTGGTGTTTGGTTGGATGTACCGTATTGGGATTATGTTGATATAGACAACGACAGTCTGTGATCTACTGTCCAGCCATGCACTCATCTTGAGCCGTTTCTGAACCTGACCTCGGCCTGTTTCTTGACCTGACCTTGGCCTGTTTCTTGACCTGACCTTGGCCTCTTTCTTGACCTGACCTTGGCCTGCTTCTGGACCTGACCTTGGCCTGTTTCTTGACCTGACCTTGGCCTGCTTCTTGACCTGACCTTGGCCTGTTTCTTTGGCTGGCAGTGCATGAGCGGGCTGTTTCGGAAAGGAGGGATACCTGACAAGTCGCCTCGTTCTGGTCGTTATTCAATACAGTATTGAATTTTCTTACCTGACTGTAAGCTTAGAGGTTAACGGACAGTTGCTTAAATGGAAATTTCAGGTAAATTTTCGTGTTGTTGTGTCCTTACTG
Source organism: Rapana venosa (assembly GCA_028751875.1). Classification (NCBI taxonomy): domain Eukaryota; kingdom Metazoa; phylum Mollusca; class Gastropoda; order Neogastropoda; family Muricidae; genus Rapana; species Rapana venosa. Next base: position 50,844,223 of record CM054153.1, on the reverse strand, counting down.
TTGGTAAAGAAAACGAACAGTGATCAGGCAACAAACCACCTCAAGACATCTGCCACTCCATGATGCTGGCTAACCAAGGCAAGGCACAGTTAGAATCATCTACAAATTTAGTGGAAGGCTTGGACACAACGAATTCATTATGACCGTGGCAATTTAATTGAAGAAAACAACCCCGATATTGTGAGCGAATGATTTTTCTTGCTTATTTTTGGGAGATATGTCATCTCCAATGTTGGTTTTGTTGTAACGTTGATAATGATTATCTGTTTTGTTGGATGACTGAGTGTGCAGCGTGTTTGAATGACTGCAAGGCTGATAAGGGACCTGTTCAGTTTGGTATTTATTTATTTATACCACTTTCAGTCACGGCAGATTTCTCTGGGCTGCTCTCCCGGGGAGAGCGCGTCGCCACAAGAGCAGCACCACCCATTATTCTTTTTCCTGTCTGCAGCTGTTTTTGTTTCCCTATCAGAGCGACTTTTTCTACAGAATTTGGCCAGGGACAACTCTCTTGTTGCCGCGGGTTCTTTTACGTGTGCTAAATAATTATGTGTATTACACGGGACCTCAGTTTTATCCAAAAGACTAGCACCCAGACCACCACTCCTGGTCTAGTGGATGGGGTAAAAGATTCAGCCCAAACGGGATTCGAACCACCGTACACTTCCGACCCGGACTTATTTGCTTTCTAGGCAGGCGCGTTACCTCTAGGCCACTGGTATGAAGAAAAGGAAAAATGCCCGATACATAATTAAGGTTCCACAACGGCTTTTCCTCTGCCATGAGGAAAATATTAATGTATGAGAGATTTTGAAAAAAAGCTAGCATCCCATGGTTATGCAGAACTGATCTTCAAGTCTGTAATTTTTACACTGGGTATTTATTTTACGGGAAGTACTCACTTTTCGTTAAGTCGCTTTTCGTCAAGTCAAGTCAAGAACATTTTAATCATCCCATGAAGGGCAATTACAATTTCGTGTAGACGTGAGTGTTGTTTTGTGTGCCTGTCATCGAATGCGTTGGATACAAGTTTCAAAGAAAACCAGCATCGATCAGCTTTTCAATATCTAAATTTATATTTGGATGATAACCGGTATGAATGGAGTTGGGGTGGCGTGAAAAATAGTGACAGAGAGAGAGAGAGAGAGAGAGAGAGAGAGAGAGAGAGAGAGAGAGAGAGAAGAGAGAGAGAGAGAGAAGACAGACAGACAGACAGACAGGCAGACAGACAGACAGACAGACAGAGACAGAATGATGATGATGAATGGTAATTTTGCTCTCTAGAATTAAGGTAAAGAACGGTACGCTTTTCTTTTCTCTTTCGTATTTGAGTGTTTGCCCTGAACTGACAAGGAAAATGTGATAAACACAATGGCAAACAGAGAGTGTGTGCGTGTGAGAGAGAGAGAGAGCGAGAGAGAGAGAGAGAGAGAGAGAGAGAGAGAGAGAGAGAGAGAGAGAGAGAGAGCGAGAGAGAGGAGAGAGAGAGAGAGAGAGAGAGAGAGAGAGAGAGCATGGAGTTGGTTCACGTTAATTTATTGTTTGCTCCTCTGATCTGGTTTTTCAAAACTTAAATATTCATGTTAAATAATCAGACTTTATGGATTAAGAAACTCAAAATATCATAACAGGCGTGTGTTGTTGTTGTTGTTGCAATACTGTGATAATGGATCCGTTTCAATATTCATATCAGCTCAAATCTATGTAGATTTGTTTCACCGATTGTTTTATGTTTTCATAGGTTTTTTTCTTTTCTTCAAACAGCGCAAAATACCAACATTCAAATAAACTTTGTGCTGACTGTGGGGTATGTTACTGTAGTTATACTGTTTGTACCATTATGTGCTGTTGTTTCAACAACGAAGAAAATGCTCTTCAGCCAAATTTCAACTGTTATGCAACGTAAGACGATGTTCAAAAGCTAAACATTAGAGCTCCCACTTCTGTGAATTAATTAAACCATGCCAAACTCAAAGTTTTCAAATCATATATTTTAGAATGACATATATGTATGTATGTATGCGTACGTGCTTGTGTGGAGAGAAAACGAGTAAGGAAAAGATACGAAAAAAAAAAATGCTTGAAATGATGCACATCAAAAAGAAGGCGGCAAACAAATAATCGTCTATTAATAGCCACAACCATATATCTCCGTATATCTTTATGTATAGAGATGTATGGTTATGGCTTTTAATAGACGAAATGTTTGGTGAGTCAATGTTTGCTTTAACAGTTCTTCATTTTACCACACACAAAAAGTAAGACTGAAATTTGTATCGCTACATGTTAAACTGTCGGCAAGTCTGATTTTGGAAACTGAAACATTTTTGTGTGAAAAACAGGCCGTGAAGATAACTGAATCAGTGTAGCGTGGTTTATCTATCTAGCCTTTGGGCCTATAGGAGTGTACAAGAATTAACAAACTGTGGTGAACACGGAACCTGTCTTTCATTATTTTTTGCCGGTTTTATACATTATTGTATTTATGTTAACACTCATGCCAGAGAGAAAGGGTGAGCAGACGCGCTGATAGTTGTAATCATCTGTCTGACTCAGGTTAGTGCTTTCTCTCCATAGTTCGTACCACCTTCTGACACACACACATAAACAGTGACACCCGCCCCCACTACACACTCACCCAACCCTTCCCCCCCCCCCCCCCCCACACACACACACTAACACATGATTATCACTTTCCCCCCCCCCCTCCCACACACACACATACACTCTCTCTCTCTCACTACACACCCCCACACTAACACCCACCCACACATCATCCCCCGCCCACACACACACATCCCCCCTTCCCCCATACATACATACACACACACACACCACACCTACACCACACACACACCACACACACTACACACACTAACACACATCACACACCCCCCCCCCACACACCACACGCACACACACATACTACACACCCACCCACCCACACTAACACACACATCACCCCCCCACCCCCACCCCCGCCCACACACACATCACCCCCCCTCCCCCCATACACACACTCTCCTCTCTCTCCTCTCTCTCTCTCTCTCCTCACTCTCTCTCTCTCTCTCTCTCTCTCTCTCTCTCTCTCTCTCAGTGCATTACAACACGGCGCAGGGCCTAGTGCTGCACAGAAGGTTTGATAATCCCAGGATTAGCTACCTACTTAACTGACCCTTTTCTTTTTCTGTTCTTTTTTCCTCCTTTCTTTTCTGTGTTGAAAGCTGCACGCGTGGTGATGTGGCGCTGTGAGCATTTGCTCGCTAGCTGTCACTGTTCAACTTTTTCCTCTGTTCTGTGTGTGTGTGTTGTAAAGGCGATTGATTTCTTTTTAGGACGATAGAATTAACTTCAAGAGAGAGAGAGAGAGAGAGAGAGAGAGAGAGAGAGAGAGAGAGAGAGAGAGAGAGAGAGAGAGAGAGAGAGCTTCAATCCTTTAAAGAAAAAAAAAATTCCTCTTTTTTGGTAATCTTCTTGCCGTTAGTTTTTAATTTTATCCTTTAAAAAAAAACAACATATATTTATTATCATGTTAAAAAAAAGTTCATGTTCATAGGTATGAGGCGACATGAATACTTCTCTCTCTGTCTCTGTCACACACACACACAAACACACACACACACACACACACATGCGCAAGCGCGCACACACATATTTTTCATTCACTCATGTTTTTAGAAGTGTGTGTGTGCGCGCGCGCGAGTGAGTGCGTATGTGCGTGTGTGTGTGTGTGTGTGTGTGCACGCGCGCGAAGGGGTGGGGGTGGGGGGTAGGAGAGAGCAAACTCTGAGCAATTCCATACACCCTTTTCTTCCCACAAAACTCTCCCCCTACCCACCCACCAACAAATCAACCATCCAACCAACCAATTGTGAACAAACCAGCCAAGCAACCACCCACCCACCAAACAAAGCGAACAAGCATACAAAATTTTGAAGCAAAGAAATTCTTTTACTTTTGAATAACAGTTCAAACTCAACTATAAAAGCAATAACAAAAACAAAAACCTTGTTCCAAAAATTATTTGTAAAGAAAGAAGAAGGCCTCTACACAAAAACGCAAATTAATTTAAGGAACACGAAATTAACTGTTTCTAAGAGGCAAGTGGAGAGAGAAAGAAATGAGTGGCGAGGAGGAGGTGGTGTGTGTGTGTGTGTGGGGGGGGGGGGATGGGAGGGGAGGGGGGCAAACTGTAGACTCTGAAACACAAACACAGAAAGAAGGGTTCAACAACAATTTCATCAACAACAAAACAACATGATCTTCAGATAAAAAGGCACGTGAAAGATGGATGGTGACCCCCTCCCCCCCCCACCACCACCAAAATACTTTCTAAATTTGGAAAGAATAAAGGTAAAGGTGTCCCATAACCTATGTGGTCGTAGGTGAGCGAGGCATCGGAGACTTCAACTTCTCTAGGAGGCAGCATATTGATGGCTGTGGCGCCCATCTCCTCTCCCTCGCTGCTTTACCTTCCCTGACCCTAAAGAGGGCACGTACTCATTTACGGCTGGGTGAACTGGGGGACTAAACTGAAGCTAAGGCGCGCAATCTGTGACCCATCCAACTGGTAATCACGCTCAATGCTGCTTAACCTTAGCTGGGGGAAAGCGAGTGCTCCGACCACTGAGCCACCCCGTCCCAGAAAGAATGAGGGCAAAGAAAAAAATCATGACCAGAATGCTCAACGGAAAAAAACAAGAATTCGTAACTGAGCAAATGAAAATTATTGAAGAACAGGTTAACGGTTAAATACTATCGTGATTTATACAATCAACCAAACAACCAGCATCGAAAATATAGAAGAAACTGTCTGAGACTTACTGACAGATGTGGAAGTCCCTGAATGAAGTGATGAAGAATCAGCTCTTTGCGATGGTATTGTTTTGGAAGAAGCTGGCGTCGCATCGTCAGTGTTTCAGACTGTCAGTGTTTCTCTGTATTTCAGACTGTCAGTGTTTCAGGCTGTCAGAGTTTCAGGCTTTCGTTGTTTCAGGCTGTCAAGTGATTCAGGCTTCCAGTGATTCAGGCTGTCAGTCCGTGTTTCGGGCCGTCAGTGTTTGTGTTTCAGGCGGTGTCCAGTCTCTGGGTGAGTGTGGCGACGTTGTGGTTCAGCAGGCGGCACTGCTCCTCCCACTGCCGGCGTCGTAGCTGCTGCTCCTTCACCTGCCGCTTCAGGCGTAGCACCTGCGCCGCGTTCCGCTTCTGAAACATCAGGGTTCAAACCGAGGTGCCTTGTTTTGGTGGCTTCTGATAAGACAAGACATACGGCCTGAAAATGGTTTTTATAAAGCGGAATTACATCTCTTGACTGTGTCTGTTTGTTTGTCTCTCTGTTCATTTTGTACATGCTGATGCGGACACTCCCACATGCTGAGCAAGTATATGTAATAATGACGATGATGATAATGATAACAAGTATGTGTACGCACCAATTCCAGGAAATTATAATGACCTTTCCTCTCACCAATTCGACATGAAGGCCTTTGCTAATCATGAACCTTTAAGAAAAAAAATGTCCTTTGTTTTTTTATGCATTTCGTCAATCTACACACATGCCAGGTAAATGAGGGGTCTAACTCCTGGAGTCATGTAGGCATCGCGCTGAAACTTTATGGCAGCGTGCTTTCGATAAGATGAACCTGGCGGAGCCCATCCCTCCTTAAGTATCAGAACGCATGCTGGGCACACATCTAAAAGACTTGCAGGGGACGAGTTCGGAACCAGCATTGGCTCCAGGAAGGGGGGAAGGGAACCCCTCCAACATACCTAAGGGATGACTCCAACAAGCACGTTTAGATTAACCACCACCACCATCAAATCTATTGCACAAAACAATTTTTTTCATCGGTAAGAAAGGGTGAGATTTCAGCAAGTACCAATGGTCAACTTCTGGAAGGAAATTCTAAGTTCGACATTAGAAAGAGGTGTCGGTGGAGAAAAGAGAAACTTATAAGCAGAGCCGGACAGCAGGTCTTATAAAAGAAGATCCCTTCTAACCAGTGTTTCGGGCCTTCACTTCTGACTCTAGTACAGGATCAAAAGCTGCTGCTGCTGTTGCCTCTCTGGGTTGTTTTTTGTCCCTGCCTGCATCACAATTTGAATTTGCGACCTCAGGATTCTGAGTAGTGCACGGACAATATAATAATAATGATGAATGGAATTTATATAGCGCTGTATCCTGCAAAACAACTCAAAGCGCTTACTTACAACACACCCATACACATACAACCAATACCAATTAACAAGAGTTGACAAATATGTCTTTGAAGTCTGTCCTAACTAGTATGCTACAGAGAAACATGTTATCAGAAAGGACAATTTAGAACATACAACAGTTTTTAAAAAACATTCTTCCTCAACCAGATACAAGTAAAACAGTTTCCAGCTACTCAACCATTGCTCTTAGACAACTGGTCCTCTTCGTGTCAGGGATCCAGAAGTGTGACCCGTCCGATCCTCACCTACAAAGCTTGCTGTGGTATCTTCTACAGCAAGGCTTGGAAACCAGATTACGAGCAGATATCGATCTCACTTAGAGCTTAAGGATCTATGGTGATATTCTGAGAGATACACAAGGCAACCTGACATGTGTGTTCTTGTCTGACTGAAGATGATGAAATACGATGGAGAACCTTGAGCGCCATTTTAATAATAGTAATAGTAATAATAATAACAATAATAATAATGATGTATGGTATTTCTACAGCACTGAATCTTGTAAAGCAAACAAATTGGAGCAGTGATTTAAAAAAAATTAGTGTATTTTTTATTTATTAATTTATTCTTTTCTTTATTTATTCTTTTATTTCGAGGATAATGGAATAAGCACTCACGCGCTTAAAAAAAAAATCCAGTACCCTTATGTATGCAATTTCGTAAATTTCGTCATCCGTTCCCACCAGCACACAATGGCCTACTCTTGCGAAAAGCGGAACAGGATTAACGTG
>CM054153.1:50829773-50832273 GCA_028751875.1 Rapana venosa | reverse complement strand
AGTAGCCTAAGTTGTGAACACATTTTTTAAAACTGTCATTATGATAATAGCAGTAGCCTAAGTTGTGAACACATTTTTTAAACTGTCATTATGATAATAGCAGTAGCCTAAGTTGTGAACACATTTTTTAAACTGTCATTATGATAATAGCAGTAGCCTAAGTTGTGAACACATTTTTTAAACTGTCATTATGATAATAGCAGTAGCCTAAGTTGTGAAAACATTTTTCAAAAACTGTCATGATCATAGCAATTTCCATGGTTGTATTACCACCAATGAATTGATAATCATATAAACGATTTATAGGAAAAGTTTTAAGTGTTAGTCAGTCTGACATTGCAAAACTAGCAGGGAAAAAAATCACCCTATACAGAGTGAGACACTGTATATTGAAAACTTGTACAAGTCAAAGGAATATGGTAAAGACTTTACCGTAGGGGATGTGATACATACATACATACATATACACACACACACATACACACACACACACACACACAAACAAACAAACACACACACACACACATACAACAACACACACACACACACACATACACACACACACACACACACACACACACACACACACACACACACACACACACACACACACACACACACACATCTTTTTTCTTCTCCGTGTCTGCATGCTTACCTTTTTTATGCTGCTCCTGAAAAAGAGAAAAAGAAACCCATCATGAGTCATGACACTGTCAGTTACACCAAACAAACTATTATTATAAACACCATACTCCCCTTGCGCTTCCCACCCATCTCCATCTGTGTGTGTGTGTGTGTGTGTGTGTGTGTGTGTGTGTGTGTGTGTGTGTGTGTGTGTGTGTGTGTATGTGTGTTGTGTATGTGTGTGTGTGTGTGTGTGTGTGTGTGTGTGAGTGTGTGTGTGTGTGTGTGTGTGTGTGTGTGTGTGTGTGTGTGTGTGTGTGTGTAAGTAAGTCTTCAATTTTAACGTCTTTCCACCTAAAGTGATACCAGACAACCCTAAAATAGGAATGTGTGTGTGTGTGTGTGTGTGTGTGTGTGTGTGTGTGTGTGTGTGTGTGTGTGTGTGTGTGCGTGTGCGTGCGGTGTGTGTGTGTAAGAGAGAGAGAGAGAGAGAGAGAGAGAGAGAGAGAGAGAGAATGTGTGCGTGCGTGGGTGTGTGTGTGTGTGTGCGCGCGCGTATGTGTGTGTATGTGTGTGTGCCCGCGCGCGTGTGTGTATGTGTGTGGGTGTGTGTGTGTGTGTATGTGCGTTTGCATGTGTGTGTGCGTACGTGCGTGCGTGTGCGCGGAGGAAGAGAGAATAAATGAACTCTAAACCGAACCAGCGCGTAAAAGAATCTAAGCAAAAACTGACCCAAACTAGATACCCACAGAAAACGAGTTAAATTAAAAATCCAAACAAACATTACGTCAGTAAACAGACAAGTGAAAGAACAATAAAGGAGTCAATGGGATAATAAGACTAAGTGATGGGAACAGCTGAGCGAACTGATCGGCAAATGATGTATGTGTATAGTCTTGAGTCTTTAACAATGTTTGCTTATCATTTTGCGGTGAACTCTTGCTTTTCAGTTCCTATTAGTATTCCTATTATTTCTGGGTGTACTGCTGTTAGGTTTATTCTCCTGTTCAATTTTGTTTTTGTCATCCTCCACACCCCCAAACGGAGGTGAAAGGAATTAAATCTTGAAATAATGATAATAATAATAATTATACACACGGGATTTATTTAATTTATTTTTACTACTTTAAGTCACGGGATTTCTCTGCGTGAAATTCGGGCTGCTCTCCCCGGTAAGAGCGCGTCGCCACAAGAGCAGCGCCACCCATGATACATACATACATATATATATATATATATATATATATATATATATATATATATATATATATATATATATATAGTGCTACATCTTGCAAAAAAAAACCCAAATCAAAGCGCTTTCAGTCATCCTACTCATTCACATGCAGTCAGTTACACTTAATAGTGTTTTAAAAAAATCAAATTCATTCAGAGACACACACCATGCAGCCGCCAGGCGCAAAGGCGAACGGTCACCACAAGAGCAGCGCCACCCATGATACATACATACATATATCGCTATTATCTTTCAAAAACAAGTCAAAGCACTTTCAGTCATCCTACTCATTCACATGCAGACAGTTACACTTAATAGTGGTTTTTTGTTGTTGTTGTTTTTTAAAAACCAAATTCATTCAAACAGAGACACACACACCACACAGCCGCCAGGCACAAAGCCAAACAGTGGCGGTATCACTACCATCTCCTGTCTAGCCTCCTCCTCCTCCTTCTCCACTGGGCTGGATGTAAAAAAGCACATGTGTGCTTATTCATTATCCTCGAAATAAAAGGATTTGTCATTTGTCTCCTCCTCCTGCTCCTCCTCCGTCTTCTCTTCCTCCCCCTCCTCCTCCTCCTTCTTCTCCTCCTCCCCCTCCTTCTCCTCCTCCCCCCTCCTCCTCACCTCCAGGAGGGT
>CM054153.1:50819773-50827273 GCA_028751875.1 Rapana venosa | reverse complement strand
GTTGATAAATGATTAGAAGGACAAAGAAAGGCACTCTGTAAAAAAGAAAAAAGAAAAAGAAGAAAACGACAGAGTGAAAGACTGGTGTGACACAAACTAATCGCTGTTTACCTTGTGCAAACGTATTTCTTTTCTCAGAAACTGTGGCTACATATTTTGTTACTTGAAGCTTCGCCTCAATTATCTCTGTTTGTTGGCCCACAACTGCAAATCCGTCGTTCATTCTCTCAGGCTGACTGGACATTTTTTCTTTGATTTAAAACGTGAATCCCTCGTGTGCTAGTAGCTTGGAGACTGGAAGTATCGTCTGCCTTTCGATGGGAGATAACTCATTCAATTTTTCGACTTCCGTCTTCATTACCTTCCCTTGATTCATTCCAATAGGATTTCAACATATTTAGAGTCTACTTCTTCTTCTTCTTATTATTATAGCTTTGAATATCTTTTTAACACGGAACATTCTTCTTCTTCTTAGGGGACGGGATAGCTCCGTGGTCAGAGCACTCGCTTTCCCCCCAGCTAAGGTTAAGCAGCATCGAGCGTGGCTACTACTTGGATGGGTGACCGTTTGCGCGCCTTGGCTTCAGTACAGTTACCCCAGTTCCCCCATCTGTCAATGGGTACCTGCCCTCTTTAAGGTCAGGGAAGGTAAAGCAGTGAGATAGAGGAGATGGGCGCCGCTCTCAATATGCTGGCCCCTGGAAAAGTTGAGGTGTCTGACGCCTCGCTCCCTTTCGACCATGGTTACGGGACACAGTTACATTAGTATTATTATTATTGTATTATTGTTGTTGTTGTCTTCTTAGTACCTCAAAGTATGGATAAAACGTTTCTGGGTGCGAAGATTTGATATATTTATGCGGATAATCCGATGTACATTGTATAATGTGCGAAAATGTGCTAAAAATAGACACACTACTGAAAAGAATAAAATGACACAGAAAGAAGAAAAAAAAACTTAAGAAGAGTAACTGGCAGCGTAAGTCTACGTACGTCCTAGCTACCGTCTACATATGCTGTCCAGTTAGCCTAGTTTATGTGTCCTCTCACTAGACAATCCGGTTTCCTTGTAATGATGCAAAGCAGGCTGTTTTTGTTGTTGTTTTGTTGTTTGTTTTTAGAGGTATTTATGTTTCCACAGTGGATCGGTGATCTAGAGGTAAAGCGCCTGCCTAGAAAGTGAAAAGTCCTGGTCGGAAGCGTGCGGTGGTTTGTTCCCTGTTTGGGCCCAAAACTTTACCCCCATCCATAAGACATATGAGTGGTGGTCTGGGTGCTAGTCTTTCAGATGAGACGATTAACTGAGGTCCCGTGTGTTACACATACTTATTTAGCGCACGTAAAAGAACCCACGGGCAGGCAACAAGAGAGTTGTCCCTGGAAAAGTTATGTAGAAAAAAAGCTACTCTATAGGGAAACAAATACAGTTGCAGAAAGAAAAGAAAAAAGATGGGTGGCGCTGCTCTTGTGGCGACGCGCTCTCCCCGGGGAGTGCAGCCCGAATTTCACGCAGAGAAATCTCGTGACTTAAAGTGGTATAAATGAAAAAAATAAAATGAAGTAAGAAGGGGAAAAACTCCTTTTTGGTCTGTCGTCTTCATCTGATTGATGTTAGGTTACGGGCCATTTCTTGAAAACCGAATTGCACCGTGAGACTTAATGTTGTTATGAGAATGTTGCAAATCGTTTCATTCGTTTTGTAGCATTTGTAGCATTTTGATTTTTTTATATACCAGAAAAGTAACTATATATCCAGGCAATTACTAACAATGCAATAAACTTCTTTTTACTTCGTACATTAAGCCGTTTTGACACTTCTTAAGTTTTCTGTCAACTCACTTTAAACAGATTTTCCATCGCTAAATTTTCAATGAATCGAAGAAATAATTATTAGAATGCTGAATTGCAACTAAAATGCACAATTGTACCTCAATATTGTGTCAGGCAGCTATCATGTTTTATCTTAGTTATTCTCCTCTTCTCCTCCTCTTCTCTCTCTCTCTCTCCTCTCTCTCTCTTCCTCTTCTACTTCTTCTCTCTCTTCTCTCTCTGTGTGTCTACTCTATTCAGACATTAAATGAGCCTACCCCTCCGAAACATTTGAAAAAAATGAATAAAAATTCCACTGGTATCAGTCTCAAAACTACCAAAGACTGATACTTTTAGGAAGAACAACTACTAAAGAGCATTTTGGGGGATATGCAGTTCCACTCTGTGTGTGTGTGTGTGTGTGTGTGTGTGTGTGCGTATGTGTGCACGCGCGTGTGTATGTATGTAAACCAATTGATAGCTACAGATAGTGCTGCATTCAAAAGTTCTGTTTCACTTCATCAGTATGTGACAGGAATTATGACTTTTCTTTTAGTCGATATGAAGGGACCACAGCAGCTTGTAACCGTTATATCCGTTGACACGTTGGATGGCAGAGTAGGCTTGCCATGGTGTGTGTGACGTGTCATTGATCTCTATTGATGGGATTCCCTCCTTGTAGTACAACTTGAGACAAATTATCTCGCTCGTCTTTTTCTGTGCTGCAAGCGTCCGGAACAAACCGGTAAGGCAATCTTCCATTTTGTTTTTAAAGTAACATGGTCGATAATAATTAATTTCATTATTTTTTTCCCTTTCCGATCGCATAAGCGTGTATAACTTGAAAGGAAGTAAAACACGCTTCTCTCCCTTCATGCCACAGAACGCTTTTCTGTCCTTGTCTTAACAGTAGTTATGATTGGTTAAGGGTACAATCCTAAATCGGATACTTATGCTGGGACTCCAGTACAATCAAACCAAACCAACCCTTTGTTAGAATTATATATTCATGTGTGTCTGTTATTTTACTGGAAAAAATAGACTAAGTACAAGAGTTTCATAACTAAATCCAGAAAACTGCCACGAATAAAACATTTCAGTGGAGAATTACCTCCCTTCAATGTTTTGCGCACGTCGCAGACGACACTGACTGTATATTTGTGCAGACTGGACTGCGGGCTGTCCCATGTAAATTAATGTTGCTTGAAGTTACATCAAATTTGTAACTGAACCAGGTATGTAAAAAAACGAATCATAATGTCAATGAATTTGTTTATTTTTCAGGTATTTCATTTGATGAGTAGTTTAATACTTTTACCATTTAAGCTCAACTAATTCGGTAAAAATTCGTCATGTTGCTCCCCCAAACAGAAAGTTTCAAAAAGGTATTACAAAAGCTATTAGTCTTGTCTTTATTTGTTGTTGTTGAAAGCATCGCTTTATATTGTTGTATTAGCAATATCATGAGTAAAAGATGTAAATGATAATTTTGTATCATTTCGATCATGTAAGCTTTACTTTTGTTCCTTTGATAAATCAGTAGCTTGTGGCAGATACACGGTTCCTTGTTTTATTTACTCGAGTCTGTATCTTTTGAACTACAAAATTATAGTTCACACATTTGAATGAATCATGAGTAGGCGCCTGAGCTTCACGATTGTGTGTATAAAACAAGTGATGATAAATCGATAGCCTATTTGGTGTTAAAATGTTTGAAATATTTAGTGTGTGTGTGTGTGTGTGTGTGTGTGTGTTTATGCGAGGACGCAGGTGTGTGTGTGAGTGTGCGCGCGCGTGTGTGAGCCTGATTTAACCATTTGAGCTCAACGTCCATAACACTATTCTACATGTCGATAAGTTGCACATGGAGCCTACTCAGGTTACTTCATTCTCCTTTGCAATCAAACAGTAGCATAATTTATTATAGTATACTTATTGAAATCTATATTTCATCTATCTTACTTAGAGTTTAGAGTGCTAGCCTATGGTTTTCATAGGAAGTATGAAAAAATAACATATTGAAATCTTTTATTTAATCTATCTTACAGAGTTTAAAGTGCTAAGCTTTTCAGTGAAAGTATTTAAAAAAGACTGCAGTTGCGTTTTTCCACAGATCACCACCATTTACCATTCCAGCAGGCCTTATAACGGGTGAAGCAGACTACAGGAACTAGCTAGCCATGCAGCTCAGGCGTTACGAGTGGTGTTGGTGGATGCTGGTGGTGGTGATGCTGACGATGAAGACGATGGGGATAGAGGGCCAGAAGGTGGAGACGGACGGTTTGGAGGAAGATCATTACAACCGGAAAGACAGCGACAAAGATGGAGAGGTCAAGGCCAAGAAGGATTCCAAGTGAGGATGTTTGAGTGGCGTGGTTAGATGATTGGTTTAAGTTGACTGATTCAGTGGTATTTGAAAGTTTGTTGAATGTTTGGTTGGGTGATTTTACCCTTTTTGTTGGTTGATTAGCTGATATGTCGGGTTGTTGTTGTTGGTGGTGGTGGTTTGTGTGTGAGTGAGTGAGTGAGTGAGTGAGTGTGCGCGCGCGCGCGCGCGCGCGTGTGTGTGTGTGTGTGTGTGTGTGTGTGTGTGTGTGTGTGTGTGTGTGTGTGTGTGTGTGCGTGTGTGTGTGTTTGCTTCTTGGCTAGAGCTCCGAGATTCAGCAATGGTGAAATTTTGTGTATGCGACTGGGGTTGTTTTTTACCCACCATAATGATAGTCACATTCCAACATCGGGGAGTATGTCCGTTTTTGTTTATTTGTTAATTAATTTACTTTTGTTTGTTGGTTTTGATGTGCTGGTTTAATGGTGGATTGGTTAGTTTGGAGCCTTTGATAGATACCCCTCTCTCTCCCCCCCCCCCACTAGATGAAATATGATCATTTTGTTGTTGTTGGTAGTGATGGTTGTGTGTGTATGTGTGTGTGTGTGTGTGTGTGTGTGTGTGTGTGTGTGTGTGTGTGTGTGTGTGTGTGTGTGTATGTTCTTCAGTTTAATGTGTGTATGCGTACATGCGTGCGTGAACGTGCATGTGTGTGTATGTACGTACGTACATGCGTGTCTGTATGTGTGACAAAAACTGCCAATACTCTTATCATAACATTCAAACAACAAACAATAGTTTAAAAACAGCGTCCTTCTAGACACCGCCAGCCGAATCATTCAAACATCCCGCTTGATGCTGTGGGCAGAGCTCCCCTCAAGTACCTGGTGACAGAAGAGGTGTACCTGGACATCAAGGTCAGCGACCTCACCACCCAGGAAAAGCCGTTTTCAGGCCGAATCGTCATCGCCTGTTTCGGCGAGATCACCCCCATTACCTGCCTCAACTTCGTCGCCCTCGCTAAGGGTTACAGAAAGGGCAGGGTGAGGAGTAGTAGTGGTGGTGGTGGTGGTGGTGGTGGTAGAAGTAGTAGTAGTAGTAGTAGTAGAAGTAGTAGTAGTAGTAGTAGTAGTAGTAGTAGTAGTGTATGTTTGTCGGTCGTGTCCGACGATGACCTCCAAAACAGCAGAGGAGGCAGCTGCTGTTTTGGAAACTGGGCAGAAATTGGATTATAGTGGAGATGCCTTGCCCACAGCACATCCCCACTCTCTCGGCCAAGTGGGCATAAGGACAGTCAGCGTTGGAGATGCTCTCCAAAGGCCAACCAGCCCCCAGGGCTGCAGCACATAAGGACTGTGCGAGTCAAGCCCCTAGTCAGAGAGTCATAGTCGATCACTAAAGACTAAGCTGTAAAGTGGAATTCCATGAGTGGTGTGTAAAGCCATGGTCATACAGCCTTCACCTTGCTGTTGCCCAGCGTCAATGGTTTAATCAAGAACTGTGATAAACCCCAGGCGCTGACGGCGCAGCAGAGTAGTAGTAGTAGTAGTAGTAGTAGTAGTAGTAGTAGTGTAGTAGTGGTGGTGGTAGTAGTAGTAGTAGTAGTAGTAGTAGTAGTAGTAGTAGTAGTAGTAGTGTGGTGATGGTAGTGTAGTAGTAGTAGTAGTAGTAAGTAGTAGTAGTAGTAGTAGAGTAGTAGTAGCAGCAGCAGCAGCAGCAGCAGCAGCAGCAGTAGTAGTAGTAGTAGTAGTAGTTAGTAGTAGCTGTAGCAGCAGCAGCAGCAGCAGCAGCAAGCAGCAGCAGTAGTAGTAGTAGTAGTAGTAGTAGTAGTAGCTGTAGCAGCAGCAGCAGCAGCAGCAGAAGCAGCAGCAGTAGTAGTAGTAGTAGTAGTAGCTGTAGCAGCAGCAGCAGCAGCAGCAGAAGCAGCAGCAGCAGTAGTAGTAGTAGTAGCAGCAGCGGCAGCAGCAGCATCAGCAGCAGTAGTAGTAGTAGTGGCAGCAGCAGTAGCAGCAGCAGCAGCAGCAGCAGCAGCAGAAGCGCAGTGTAGTAGTAGAGCAGCAGCAGCAGCAGCAGCAGCAGCAGCAGCAGTAGTATAGTAGTTAGTATAGTATAGCTGTAGCAGCAGCAGCAGCAGCAGCAGAAGCAGTAGTAGTAGTATGGCAGCAGCAGTAGTAGCAGTAGCCAGGCAGCAGCAGCAGTAGTAATAGCAGCAGCAGCAGTAGTAATAGCAGCAGCAGCAGTAGTAATAGCAGCAGCAGCAGTAGTAATAGCAGCAGCAGCAGTAGTAATAGCAGCAGCAGCAGTAGTAATAGCAGCAGCAGCAGTAGTAGTAGTAGTAGTAGTAGTGGCAGCAGCAGTAGTAATAGCAGCAGCAGCAGTAGTAATAGCAGCAGCAGCAGCAGCAACAGCAGCAGCAGCAGTAGTAATAGCAGCAGCGGCAGCAGCAGCAACAGCAGCAGCAGCAGTAGTAATAGCAGCAGCAGCGGCGCGGTGGTGGTGGTGGTGGTGGTGTTCGGTTTTTGTCTTTTGTGGGTTTTTTTGTTGCTGTTGTGTCTGTTTCTGTTGTCTAGTTGTATTTGTTTGTTTATTTCTCTCTGTGTCTGTTTGTCTGTCTGTGTTGGTTTGTCTGTTTCTGTGTCGGTTTGTCTGTCTGTGTCTGCCTGCCTGCCTGCTGTTTGTCTGTCTGTCTCTCTCTCTCTGTCTGCCTGCCTGTCTGTCTGTCTGTCAGTTTGTTTGTCTGTCTGTCTCTCTCTCTGGCTGTGTGTGTGCTCCTCTTTCTGTCTCTGGCTCTGTGTGTCTCTCTCTTTTAAAATGCCACCCATAATTTATCATTATAAGATGATAAGGTATTCTTGAGTCTTGAGTCTGTCTGTCTGTCTGCTTGTCTCTCTCTCTCTCTCTCTCTCTCTCTCTCTCTCTCTCTCTCTCTCTCTCTCTCTCTCTCTCTCTCTCTGTCTCTGAGTGAGTGAGTGAGTGAGTGATGGTGTGTGTGTGGTGTGTGTGTGTGTGTGTGTGTGTGTGTGTGTGTGTGTGTGTATGGTGTGTGTGTGTGTGTGTGTGTGTGGTGTGTGTGTGTGTGTGTGTGTGTGTGTGTGTGTGTAAATTCGATGCTAATTGATGTGACAGAAAAATGGGGTTAGAGCGATAGTGTAATTGACGATGATTGATGTGTATACGCGTGTGTGCTTGCGTGTATGCCTACGTGTATGTATGTATATGTGTCTGTCTGTCTGTCTGTAAATATATATATATATTATATATATATATATATATATATAATATATATATATATATTATAGATATAACAACACACACACACACACACACACATATATATATATATATATATATATATATATATATAT
>CM054153.1:50802273-50814773 GCA_028751875.1 Rapana venosa | reverse complement strand
TTTTTTTACAAAATACACTGACAGAACTTTTGGCCTAGGCTTTCATGTATTTTTAGCAATCTTACCCTTGTTGAATGCTACTCCTATTATACATACTGCTGCTATCTCGCTTTAAAAAAAAACAACTCCAAAATTTAGTTTGGCATCATCCACCATCGCCTGTTTTCAGGTAAAAGTATCTTTGGCGACAAGTTTGAAGACGAAAACTTCGAATTGAGTCACCGCGGCGCCGGTTGGGTGGCAATGGCCAATCACGGACGCGATACTAACGGGTCTCAGTTCTTCATCCTCTTGCAACCTGCGCGCTGGTTGGACGGCAGACACGTGGTCTTTGGCAAGGTCATCAAAGGCATGGTCAGTTGTGTTACGCTTTTCTTCGTTTCTTTACTTTAAAAAAAATTAAACTGGATGCGGTTTTTGTGTGTGGGGGTTTTTGTTGTTGTGTTTCTGTCTATCTGTCTGCCTTTCTGTTCGTTATGTTTTTTGGTTTTTTTTATAATAATGTGGGTTTTTTTAATCTGTGATTTTCTCTGTTTTGCTCTGTCTCTCTTGTTTTTGGTCTGTCTGTCTGTCTGTCTGTCTGTCTGTCTCTCTCTCTCTCTCTCTCTCTCTCTCTCTCTCTCTCTCTCTCTTTCTCACACACACACACACACCACACACACAAGGGGATATTTTCACCTGGAGTTGACATCAGTCAGACTTCACTCTCCCCAAAGTCCTTGGGATGAGACTATAAACCGAGGCCTCGTGTGTGAACTCACGCAGAACATCTTGCGCACACGTTAAATCCTGTTCCGCTTTTCGGAAGAGTAGGCCATTGTGTGCCGGTGGAAACAGATGACATAATTGACAAAACCGCATACACATGGGCACTGGATGTAAAAAATATATTTAAAAAAGCAGGTAAGTGCTTATTCCATTATCCTCGATATAAAAGAATAAAATTATAAAAAAATTGAAACACACACACACACAAGTTTTCAAGATTCAAGATTTAATTTGCCTTTAACCCCTCTTGTGGCATGGACTCCCCCCCCCCCCCACTCCCCCCCCTCCACACACACACACACACACACAGAGGAAACCCCTATCCTGTATAAGTACACACAACATTTAAGATCAAGTGTTTTAAAAAACAAACAAAACAGAAACAGCGAAGCGAACTAACGGAAAAGACAAAATGTACAGAACACATTCTCCATAACATAAAAAAGACATCAGACTAAAGTAGTAGCTACCTCGAGGCAGCTTCATTGGCGGAGGAAGGGTAGGGTGGGGGGTGGGGGTGGGACAACTCAAAAGGGAAGGAGGGGAATAAGTCTGACCTAAAATTACCTGACCTGAAATGACCTGACCCGACCTGACCTGACCTAAAATGGCCTGACCTGACTGGACCTGACTTAACCTTTGTATTTCCGTTTATTCCTCCCCGCAAAACAGGACCTGATACGAAGGATTGCCGATGTGGACACACGGGTAACGGGTCGGCCCAAGGCCACAGTGGAAATCTCGGACTCTGGCGTAGTGGGCATCCCTCAAAAGTACGAAATGTCTGAAAAAGATGCCCAGTCTCCCGACGACATTGCCAAGTAATGACGTCATTTAAAAAATAACGTCAATGGTATGATCATTTTGTTCGGTGGAATGTGTGCATGCATTGGAGTGATTAAGTGTGATGTTTGATTCTTTTGTTTGGTTGAGTTTTAAAAAAAAATATGGCGCATGTAATGTTGATTTCCTTTTTTGGTTATTGTGAGATTGCTTTTGTTATACTTACACTTAGTATCGATATATATTTTTTCTTTCTTTCTTTTTTCAAGAAAGACGGTTTTTTTTAATGAAATACTAGAGAGAGAAAGTTGTTTGGTAAGAAGAAATCCGATGGTAAAATTTTGCCCTGATATTATTTTTTGGTGTGGTTTGTTTTTTGTTTGTTTTTTATGATCATGTAATTTATTCTGCACCCTATATATTAAGGGGACGGGATAGCTCCGTGGTCAGAGCACTCGCTTTCCCCCAGCCAAGTTAAGCAGCATCGAGCGTGGTTACCACTTGGATGGGTGACCGTTTGCCCGCCTTGGCCTCAGTACAGGCCCCCAGTTCACCCAGCTGTAAATGGGTACCTGCCCTCTTTAGGGTCAGGGAAGGTAAAGCAGCGAGGGAGAGGAGATGGGCGCCGCCTCTCAACATGCTGGCCCCAAGACAAGTGAGGTCACTAACGCCTCGCTCCCTTACGACCTTATAGGTTATGGGACACCTTCACCTTTTTACCCTATATGTTAGTTGTTTGAATCGTTGACAAGATTGAAATGTGACATTATGTCAGTTTGGCTGGTTCTGTAGTTGAGAGATGGA
Source organism: Rapana venosa (assembly GCA_028751875.1). Lineage (NCBI taxonomy): Eukaryota > Metazoa > Mollusca > Gastropoda > Neogastropoda > Muricidae > Rapana > Rapana venosa. Next base: position 50,812,418 of record CM054153.1, on the reverse strand, counting down.
TCTAGAATGAGTTTTGAGAAGACCTGTCAAATAGCTGTACGAGATTATATGTATATACATAACATCAATGTAATGTGAACGGTCGCATGACTGTGTGTGAATGATCCGAATGCAAGCGCTTCGATTTGCTTGCTTTACAAGATTCAGTGCTATGGGTATAGAAAATATGATGATGATGATGATTATTATCTGTATTTTCATTATTATTGTTATTGTTATTATTATTATTATTATTACAGGTAGATTTTGCCAGTCCCAGTCAGTATTAGATACGCAAATACAGATATCGTCTGTTATGCAGCAAACACAAATCAAGGCAAAATCACACAATTTTATAGCAACCCCGTAACACACATTACAACACAGCCTAGTGCAGTACACTGCACTGCAAGGCACAAGGCGCATAAGCGCGATTCGCAAGTATCTGTCCACTGATACAACTTCCAAGCTTGTCACATCTCTCATTCTTTCACGTTTAGACTACTGTAATTCTCTTTTGGCTGGCCTACCAGCATCATCTATCCACTCTCTTCAACGCATACAAAACTCTGCAGCTCGACTGGTCCTAAGAAAGAAAAAATCTGAACACATCACTCCTCTTCTGCGATCTCTTCACTGGTTGCCTGTCTCACAAAGACTGGAGTATAAAATCAATACCCTCTGTTTCAAATGTCTCCACAAATCTGCACCCTCTTATCTCTGTAACTGTCTTCACCTGTACACTCCATCCCGTTCCCTTCGTTCAGCCGCAGATACTTTGTGCTTTCGAACACCCAGATTCAAACAAACCACTGTTGGCCGTCGCTCCTTCTCTGTTTCTGGTCCATCCACCTGGAATGACCTCCCTCTTTCACTTCGTCAAAAGCCTTCACTTGATTCCTTCAAATCCAGCCTCAAAACACACTTATTTCCTACCTGAGACTTTCCCCCCACATATCTGTCCCTAATTTTCAACAGCATCTTTCACCTTCTAAGTGTTGTTCCGTGTGTGTTTGTGTGTGTGTGTGTGTGTGTGTGTGTGTGTGTGTGTGTGTGTGTGTGTGTGTGTGTGTGTGTGTGTGTGTGTGTGTGTGCGTGCGTGTGCGTGCGTAGTGCGCGCGCATGGATTTGAAATTTGTTGCTCATTATGTTTAAGGAGAGTTGCATGCCTGTAAATGATTGAGTGCAAGCGCTTCGATTTGTTTGTTTTTTTACAAGATTCAGCGCTATATAAATTCCATATATTATTATTATTATTATTACAAGGCTGCAGGAATGCAGAGAGTAGCATGTACATCAACGTGACAATACAATACAGTACAGTAAGACTTGCACCACAACGTAATATACGGTAAAAAGAAAAAAAACAACAACCAAAAAAACCCCAGGCTACAACACACAACACAATTTAGTGTCATACAGTAAATTATGTTATATAGTATTGACAGCATAACACTGAGAAGTACGTATGCGTGCGAGTATAGCTAGCACATTTACTCAAGTCGTTCCTGAGAGCGTTTGTGCGTGCTTGCTTGCATGCATGCATGCATATGTGTGTGTGTGTGTGTGTGTGTGTGTGTGTGTGTGTGTGTGTGTGGTGTGGTGAGAGAGGGAGAGAGAGAGAGAGAGAGAGAGAGAGAGAGAGAGAGAGAGAGAGGGGATAACATTGGCTAGGTCGATGGCAATATCCTCCTATAAATATTTTGCACATAATCTTCAGAAAGCTGTATTATTGAGGAACATGTACCCATTTATTTCAGGAATATTTGACGTGATCACAACTCTTGATTGTAAAATAAAGTCATGATATTTTAATTAAGCAACCACTGGCCTGCTATAAATGAAATATCAGATCAGTGTGAGTTACCGGAAATAATCAAGAAAAGAGATACAGATATGAATTGAAAAAGATGATTGATTCTAGAGGTGTTTTTTTAGCGTAACAAGCTGATGTTCTTTACGGTGTCCTTTTTAAATAAAATATTCTGGAATAAGTCAGTGTGCATGTTCTCCATCGTTTGCTTATGCATGGTTTTATTTGTCTGTTTGCTTGTGTGCATGCTTGTTTACGGTTTGTCAGGTCGAATGTTAGCATTCAATAGTCGATGGATTGATCAATAATGTTTTCTGTTTTTTTTTAAATATTCATTGTTTTATGCTAGTTTGTTTCTTTTTATCACTATTTTGTTCTGTTTACTATTTTTCATAACACTTTTTGTGTTGATTGGGTTTTTCTTTACTGTTATATTTCATAATTACGTATGTGCAATATTTTGTTTCATACATGCATGATAAAAAAAAAGAAGCTTTGACTGAGTGTATTTTATATGGGTTAATCGCTCAAAAAGAATGAAAACGGTAATAACTAACAGATTGTGCAGCAGTTTTCAGATTTCACGGTAAATGTTTAGACCTAAACTGGAGGCAGGGTGAATTTATGTGAAAATGTGTTAGTGGGTGTGTCAACTGCTTACGAAAAAAATAAAATCATGACGTATTTCTACTGACGTGTGTGTGTGTGTGTGTGTATGTATTTGCAGTACACGCGGTGTTTATACTATTGTTGTTGTCATGCTTGAATTACTGTGTCTTTGCAACGCCATTCTGTTTTGTGTCCAGTCTTTAATTAGTCCACCAATGTGTCGGGCAAATAGTGATGGCAGTTTTATATACAGGGCACGTCACAATATTAAGAGTACACTCTGATGCGCTCACACACACTCCTCTCTAGTGGCGACCACCACAATAACACCACCCCCTCCGCCCCCCATCCCCTCACCCCCCAACCAACTCCCCATGATCTTGAGACATTGAAGGCGTTGGTACCATCTCACCAAAGGAACAGAAAAGTATGGGAACCCGAAACTAGAACTGGGATACTAATCAGACCAGAGGAACCCGGACCACGGAATCAGACGTTTTGTTTTTATATTGCATGGTGATTATTGATGATATATAAGAGTGATGCCATGATGCTATGGAAGTACACCTGCTTTCTGACAGTTGACAGGGCTGTACCATATGCTTCCTATCATGACATATCCCGGTATCAACCAGGCCGAGAGATACAGATACCTGCACTGTTTTTGAGCAACTGTCTCAAAATGTCCTCTGTAAATTGGATAATGGCTGACAGAGTAATCCCAGCCTTCACCATTAATCCCATTTGCAAACTCTCTCTGTGGGTAGGAGCCAGCAGAAGTCCCCACAAAATCTTATGGGTTATGAACCCACCACCGTCCAACATGGCACTGTCTAACTCGCTAAGCACAGAGTAACGGTGGCTGCTAATAGCATTAATATGATGCCAGCTTCGCCTCTTTCCCTCTCTCCCACTGAGCTATAAATGTATAGAATGTCTGTGCTCTCATTCCTCTCCATTTCCCACCAAGCCTCTCGTTTTGTTCCTTTTTGTGCCATAAGATTCAGAGCTTCTCAGCAAATCTTCATTTCGGTCGGGGTTTTCAATGGTCAAGGTTATGGTTAAAGTGACGTGTCATGCAAGCAATCATTGGCATAAGCATAATTCGTTTTGTGGTCACAGGTCTGTAAATGATAGCTTTGTGGTTGTGTTTACTGGAATAATAAGCCGTTGTTTTTAAGGTTTTATATTATCTTCATTTGCATGTTCATTACTGGTTTTTTGTGTTTTCAAACCACCCAACGACCATTCCACCCACCCACTCCCATTTCGAAGCATATCTTTATCTAAATGTCTGCCTTGTGATTTATATTCTCAGGGAAAAAATTCAAGTTTAGCGGTGAAAAAAATTCTGTATATATAAATAGCTTTAGCATAAGTTAGTGGTGTGATTTCGATTGTGATTGTACTTGATTTACTTTAAAAAAAAATATTTTAAAATCCGGTTCATTTTACTATTTGATGACCAAGTATCAAATTTTGTTGGGTACACTTGCGTAAGGAAAATGCTTTCAAATCAGTTTAAAACCATAATTTTTAACCACCCAAAATAAAGTCGTCATGTAGTGAGAGAGTAGTTTTCTCATGAGATGAATGTCTTAACAAGAGCTGTTGTTTGGCCCAGCTGCTCATAGACTAGCTCATTGTGTGGAAAGCAGTCTGACATAAAATTTCCACTTGGAATATAGCAGGCTGATACCAATACTAAGTTTTGAAACAAATATCATGATGGAAATATGACGCAATTTAAGGTACGTTTGATCTTCCTTTGTATTTCTCTTTTTTAACTTAACACACTTTTGGCAAGTGAACATTCCCCATCTTGTTAGTCATTAGTTGTCCTGTTAAACTAAAACGAAAAATAAACAAAATGGCATTTTCACCTCTCTACTGATCCATCCCTTCTTTACCAGTTCTCCCTCATATGTCGTCATGCCATTGCCACATAACTATCACTCCTACTTTGATCAAGTTTCTTCTGATGCACCATGACGCACTGCCATACCCATGCCCATTCTAAAAACAACAAAAAAGTAAAGGCAAAGGTGTCCCATAACCGATGCGGTCGTTGGAGAGTGGGGTGTCAGAGACCTCAGCTTCTCTAGGGACCAGCATATTGAGGGCGGCGCCCATCTCCTCCTCTCCCTCGCTGCTTTACCTTCCCTGACCCTAAAGAGGACAGGTACCCCTTTACAGCTGGGTGAACTGGGGGGGGGGGGGGGGGGGATAAATGTACTGAATTCAAGCGCACAAACTGACCCATCCACTATGCCCATTCTACCCGGGTCATGAGACCACCTGGCCACAAGGAGCTGCCGATCTTAGGCCACCATAAGGCCTCCAGTCAGAGATGGCCTCGCGCTGTTTCTGCTGCTCTACACTGGTAGTGTTCACCACTGTTTGTTCTGAACGGGAACAGGCAGGGCATTGGCCACAAAGCCCGGTACTGACTACAGTACTTAGTTCCTGAGTCCGATGGAGTGCAACAACTACTCTTGAATGGCAGCCATCCCTGCATGTGTCCCTACTAGTTTTATTCCACAAGCCTTTTTCTTTCTTTCTTTTTCTTTTATTTTGAGGATAATGAAATAAGCATTCATTTGCTTTTTTACATCCATTCCCCGTGAGTATGCAGGTTTGTAAATTTTGTAGTTCCCACCGGCATACAATCTCTTCCGAAAAGCGGAACAGGTTTTAACGTGTGCGCAAGGTGTTCTGCGTGTGTTCGCACACGGGACTTCGGTTTATAGTCTCATCTGGAGGACTTTTTGGTATATTCTACTCTGACAAAAAAATCTGCGCATCACAGATATAAATGAGTTTGATTGATTGATTAATAATTACATGAGACTGACATAAAAAAAAAATCCCTATCAAAAGTAAAAATCCGTTTACATTTACGTGTTATCTAATCGGTTGTTGAGAGGGATGTAGATGAATGTAGGTAGATCAAAACCCCTTTCTTTGTCGCCTTCCGTGTAGTGTGTGGGGACGGGATAGCTCAGTGGTCAGAGCACTCGCTTTCCCCCAGCTAAGGTTAAGCAGCACCAAGCGTGGTTACCACTTGGATGGGTGCCCGTTTGCGCGCCTTGGCTTCAGTATAGTCCCGCAGTTCACCCAGCTGTAAATGGGTACCTGCCCTCTTTAGGGTCAGGGAAGGTAAAGCAGCGAGGGAGAGAGAGGAGATGGGCGCCGCCCTCAATATGCTGGCCCTTTGAGATGTTGAGGTCTCTGATGCCTGGCTCCCATACGACCACATAGGTTATGAGACACCTTTACCTTTACTATGTAGTGTGTAGTTGGAATAATCTAAGGCGCAGGCAAAAACTGAATCTGCATTGTGATCACTGACAGCTACAAATTTCCAGCTCACGCTCGTAGAGGTCTAGACTATAATTATGAGATTAAAATTTGTTTTCCCCTTTCCGTTCCTTGGCTAGAGCTCCAAGGTTCACCAATGGTGAAAGGATTTTTTTTAATGTATGTGACCGTTTTCCCCACCATTAAGGTAGCTGCATTTCGGCTTCGGGGATGATGTCTGAACATGACACCAGTGTGCAAACGGTTTAAGTTTTTAAAATCTACTTTTGTCATTTATTCATACCGGCACGAAAATCCTATTCTTGCGAAAGGCAGAACAGGTTGTAACATACGGTCAAGATGTTCTACGTACATTCGCATACGGGGTCTCGGTTTATAGTTTTGGGAGAGTAGAGTCAGTAAATTTCAGGGGGTGGGGGGATCTTCTTGAACCGGACGTCTCGAAGGTCGCTTGAACCCGATCCGTCAGATCGGGAGCACAACACTCTAACCACTAGGCTATCCCATCCCCCATTCTTTTCTGTTCAATTCTATGCTAAGCACGTCTAATCTTCGTGTGCTCGCTTTTCATATGAACAGTTTGGCTTGGATTTTCTGGATGTGTAGTGTAGTGTAGGGTTAGAATCCCACCCCTCTTCCCCCACCCCCAATACCCTGGTATGAGTCTCCTCGCCAACCGAAACGTCAATATAGATATCAAGTCTTGGAGGAGATGGGTAGGTGGCAATGCCACACTTTGCATGGTCCTGTAAACATTATGTAACATGAACCTCGGTTTCTGTGTGGACACTGTATCCGTTTGAGTAATTTTGTCGACATCCCCGTTACAGATGTCTGTATAATTATATAGTACAGGATAAAGCCTTTTATCTTTATGCTAGATTAGAATAGTTCTCATCATTGCTGTGTCTTTGTTCATTATTTCATTCCAGATATTTGGGACACTGTTCCAGATATTGATATATTCCTGAAGTCGGAATACGGCTACCTTGATGGTGGGGAGAGAACGGTCGCACATGAAACATCTCACCATAGATAAACCTCTGAACTTAAGCCAAGATATGAAAATTACTTACATCAAACATGCCCAACAGTTGGGGTCTGTGATAAGTACTGTATCCCTAGACTCTGAGGCCTGTGTTTTCAACAAAGCATGTCCCTCCTTGCTTTTCAAAAGTCATCCAGTACCGTTAAATGACCGATATAATGTTGATAATGATTATTTAGAACGAATCCTTCCTTTTTTCATTCTCAGCCCATCATATTTTCTCAAAAATTGTGTTTTATCGATATGTTTATCAAAAGCAGTGTGAATGTTTGGCATGTGTTTAATGTGAATGCTTCTGGATGTTCAGCTCCGTGGCTACATATTAATTTTAATACAAACGCTGCTAGAGATTCAGCATTGCAATTGTCACACACACACAGACAGGAGAGAGAGAGAGAGAGAGAGAGAGAGGGAGTGAGAGAGAGATTAAGCCACTCCCATACCACCAATTACAATATTACATTGACCATGTCCCAAGCCATATCTCATGTATAAGACTTAGTTTATTGTGAAAACATTCAACCATCAAACAATATTCGTCTACACTTTCTTTTTATAATCAGAGAGAAACCAGCCAATCAAAATCATGCAAACGAAAACTTTGAGAACTGAATTGTACGTTACCATAATTATGAGTCTATTTCTATTGGGTGAATGGAATACTGCCATTTCATTGGTCAGTGTCATGGGATACTGCCATTTCATTGGTCAGTGTCGTGGAATACTGCCATTTCATTGGTCAGTGTCGCCCACGTCCTTATTGGTTAAGTACATTGCTGCCGCGATGATACAGGCCAAGAAAAGGAGCAAATATTCCTTTAACAAGCAGGCTGTGTGACAGTGCTGTTTAATGAATGAACATGCTACTGACTATCAGTCTACTAACGAAACGTGTTTATGAAAATCCATACACACTTTGTTTGGGAATGTCTTAAAGTTATTATTGATTTTGCATGTGTGTCAGTTTTTGTTACTTGTGTATGGTGAAGTGTAGTGTAGTGTAATGTAATGTGTGTGTGAGTGATACAAAGTTTTGCAGTTGGTATAGGCCTGATGTCTCTCCATGTGCATCTATCAATGTGGTAGTAGATGTGTCTTGTAACTGCCCTTCATGGGATGATTAAAGTGATTTTGACTTGACTTGATAATATGTAACTAACACGTAACTATAGCTACCACAAATGTAAATCTGCTGAAAGGCCAGTGATTTTTAAAAAATTCTTTGCCGAGTTTTTTTTTCTGCAAGAAATCAAGGCTACCGTTTACTACCATACAGTGATATTGAAATATTTCAAAAGTCAAAGAACACACAAAAACATTTATCAAATCTTTTCTTACAATCCGTTGAAAATAAAGAAAAGTATAGAACAATGTCAAAATGAGTAACAACAACAACAACAGCAACAGCGACAACGAAGAATCAGAACATGTTTTTTCACGTTATTCATTTCAATCACAATAACAAATGCAGAAAAAAAGCATCAAATAATCCCAACCCCCTCCCAACTCCCTCCCCTTTCCACACACATACACATACACACGCGCGCGCATATATACACACACACAAAAATCCCTCAACAAAACTAAAGCACGTAAACACTTTCAGAGAAAAAAACAACCAACATCTTCGTCTTATACGTTACATACAAAAAAGGAGATGTGAAGGATTTAGTCTTTCTCTTCTAAATCGTCCTTTTTCATGTCTTTGACCGACAGCTCGTACTTCTTCACATCCTGCGCGGAGCAGTCCACGATTCTGATGGCCCTGTTGGGCGTGGTGCTGTCCTTCTCTGGCGTGGGGCCCATACGGTTCAGAGCCCTGAGCACCTTCTGCAACAACACCAGACACATAGCAGTTAGCTATGATGCTGGAAAAGGTTAGTGTTCAAAGTTCAAGAGTGTTTTTTCCCGCCAGTATCTTGTTATCAGAGCCCTGAGTACCTTCTGCAACAATACAAGACAGACAGCAGTTAGTTTAGAAGCAGGCAGAGATCATAGTGTTCAAAGTCCTAGAGTGTTTTTTTCCACCAGTATCTCGTTATCAGAGCCCTGAGCACCTTCCGCAACAATACCAGACACATAGCAGTTAGCTATGATGCTGGAAAAGGTTAGTGTTCAAAGTCCCATAGTGTTTTTTTCCGCCAGTATCTTTTTATCAGAGCCATGAGCACCTTCTGCAACAATACCAGACAGACAGCAGTTAGCTCAGAAGCAGGCAGGATTGAGATCATAGTGTTCAAAGTCCTAGAGTGTTTTTTCCCGCCAGTATCTCGTTATCAGAGCCCTGAGCACCTTCCGCAACAATACCAGACACATAGCAGTTAGCTATGATGCTGGAAGAGGTTAGTGTTCAAAGTCCCATAGTGTTTTTTCCGCCAGTATCTTGTTATCTCGTCTGACGTCTAGGCAATTTAAAAGGTAAAGGTTTTCCCCTAACCTATGTGGTCGTTGAGGAGTGAGGCATCAGAGACCTCAGCTTTTCTAGGGACCAGCATACTGAGGGCGGCGCCCATCTCTCTCTCTCTCTCTCTCTCTCTCTCTCTCTCTCTCTCTCTCTCTCTCTCTCTCTGTCTCTGTCTCTGCTTTACTTTCCCTGCACTTAAAGAGGGCAGGTACCCATTGTGGATGGTGGTCTAGAGGTAACGCGCCTGTATAGAAAGCGAAAAGTCCCGGTCGGAAGTGTGCGTGGTTCGTATCCCGTCTGGGCCCGAAACTTTTCCCCCATCCATTAGACCATGAGTGGTGGTCTGGGCGCTAGTCTTTCGAATGAGACGATAAACCGAGGTCCCGTGTGTTACAGAAAATTATGCAGCGCACGTAAAAGAACCCACGGCAACAAGAGAGTTGTCCCTGGCAAAATTCATAGAAAAAAGCCACTCTGATAGGGAAAGAAATACAGTTGCAGACCAAAAAAAAAAAAAAAGGTGGCGCTGCTCTTGTGGCGACGTGCTCTCCCCGGGGAGAGCAGCCTGAATTTCACGCAGAGAAATCTCGTGACTTAAAGTGGTATAAATGAAAAAATAAATGAAATAAATGAAATGACAGCTGGGTGTACTGGAGGACTGTACTTAAGCCAAGGCGCGCGAACGGTCACTCATCCACTTTGGTACCCACGCTCAATGCTGCTGAACCTTATAGCTTATGTTGTGTTATTCTGTACTACCCTCTGTGCTCTGGCTATATTTTAGGGGGTTTTGTTTTTGATTTTTTGCAGGTCATGCATCTCAGAAAATTACATTATCATATCATGTTATCATGTACTGCTTTTATTTCTGTGCTGTGCTGTGTTGTGCACTGCCGTTGCACCATGTGTAGTGCTGTGTTGCATCGTGTCGTGTGCTCTACTTCTTTGTGTAGATTGCTACACATACTGAA
>CM054153.1:50792273-50794773 GCA_028751875.1 Rapana venosa | reverse complement strand
ATTAATGATGGAAAATGTAGTCTTAGTCAAAGGAGAAACCAAAGTTATTAATGATGGAAAATGTACTCATAATCAAAGGAGAAACCAAAGTTATTAATGATGGAAAATGTAGTCTTAGTCAAAGGTGAAACCAAAGTTATTAATGATGGAAAATGTAGTCTTAGTCAAAGGAGAAACCAAAGTTATTAATGATGGAAAATGTAGTCTTAGTCAAAGGAGAAACCAAAGTTATTAATGATGGAAAATGTAGTCTTAGTCAAAGGAGAAACCAAAGTTATTAATGATGGAAAATGTAGTCTTAGTCAAAGGAGAAACCAAAGTTATTAATGATGGAAAATGTAGTCTTAGTCAAAGGAGAAACCAGTCATTAATGATGGAAAATGTAGTCTTAGTCAAAGGAGAAACCAAAGTTATTAATGATGGAAAATGTAGTCTTAGTCAAAGGAGAAACCAAAGTTATTAATGATGGAAAATGTAGTCTTAGTCAAAGGAGAAACCAAAGTTATTAATGATGGAAAATGTAGTCTTAGTCAAAGGGAGAAACCAAAGTTATTAATGATGGAAAATGTAGTTTTTAGTCAAAGGAGAAACCAAAGTTATTAATGATGGAAAATGTAGTCTTAGTCAAAGGAGAAACCAAAGTTATTAATGATGGAAAATGTAGTCTTAGTCAAAGAAGGAACCAAAGTTATTAATGATGGAAAATGTAGTCTTAGTCAAAGAAGGAACCAAAGTTATTAATGATGGAAAATGTAGTCTTAATCAAAGGAGAAACCAAAGTCATTAATGATGGAAAATGTAGTCTTAGTCAAAGGAGAAACCAAAGTTATTAATGATGGAAAATGTAGTCTTAGTCAAAGGTGAAACCAAAGTCATTAATGATGGAAAATGTAGTCTTAGTCAAAGGAGAAACCAAATTCATTAATGATGGAAAATGTAGTCTTAGTCAAAGGAGAAACCAAAGTCATTAATGATGGAAAATGTAGTCTTAGTCAAAGGAGAAACAAAAGTTATTAATGATGGAATATGTAGTCTTAGTCAAAGGAGAAACCAAAGTTAATAATGATGGAAAATGTAGTCTTAGCCAAAGAAGGAACCAAAGTTCTTACTGATGGAAAATGCATTCTTAGTCGAAACAGAGACTAAAGTTATTGATACTTCATGACAGAATCCATAGGGAGTGCCAACAACCACCTCAAGACTCTCCCAGAAGATGTTTTGAACCGTGTACCTAAGTTGTGCTTCATTTTGCTTCAGTAGCTTGAGGTGTTGCTTTTTTGGTAGTTGCTTGTTTGATTGCTTGATTATTTTGGAGAGTTTTGGGTGCCTTTCTTGTCTTTATCTTAACTCACCAAAAGACTGAATAGTTGGGAAACTCTCCTCATGTATGGGCAATAGCCTTTTCGTGAATAAATCATTCTAGTTTTCGAGTTCTGCTCTCTCTCTCTCTCTCTCTCTCTCTCTCTCTCTCTCTCTCTCTCTCTCTCTCTCTCTCTCTCTCTCTCTCTCTCTCTCTCTCTCTCTCATCTATTCAACGATCATATCATGAAGACCATAGAAGAGATAAAGAAAGAAGCAGGAAGGTACTGTACTGGATGGGGATATTCACAATAACTATAAAGGGACAAGAAAATAAAAGATGGGGAGGGAAGATGAGTTGTATGGGAGAATGTTTTAGAGGGGTAGGGGTTCCAAAAAGGGACGGGATAAGTGTGTGTGTGTGAGTGTGTGGTGTGTGTGTGTGTTGTGTGTGTTTGTGTGTGTGTTGTGTTGTGTGTGTGTGTGTGTAAAAGGGGTGGTGGTGGAGGGTCGTTATAGTAAAGCAGTGGATAGCATGAAGGGAAAGCAGGAGTAACGTTAACCGTCAAACATCTGTTTCTAACAACGTGGCACATCGACCACTTTAATCTACATCCCCAGCCCCCCTTTCACAGCCCTCCTGAGACAGAGAGAGAGAGAGGGATGGAGGGAGGGAGGGAGAGAGAGAGAGAGAGAGAGAGAGAGAGAGAGAGAGAGAGAGAGAGAGAGAGAGAGAGAGAAGAGGGAGAGAGAGAGGGAAGGAGAGAGAGATGGAGGGAGAGAGAACTCTGAACTCTGAACTCTGAAATGATTTAATGTACATTGGCCTTGGACCACAATACATTTGTTGGGCTCAGGATGGAACAGTGAGTTCATTCATATCACTGGCAAAACAAATGCACAAACAAATAATGATTTATGACTGATTAAAGAAGAAATACACACAAATATAGATAGCGAACTCATACAAAAAGATGATGTCAGTAACAATTTATGACTGAATACAGAAGAAAACCTAAGAAAAATCATCCATATTGAGTATATCAAATCGTAGCAGTTTTTCAATAAAGTGTTTGAGAGAGAGAGTGAGAAACTCTCTCTGAAACTCTGAAATGATTTAATTGCACATTGGCCTTAGGCCACAATACAATATAGAAAAGAAAATAGGAAAATATATTATTTAGCAGCACCTATCTATATT
>CM054153.1:50772273-50787273 GCA_028751875.1 Rapana venosa | reverse complement strand
TTGGCTTGCTTTGGTTTGATTGTATTAAAGAGTCCCAGCGGGATTATCCAAATCAGGGACTGTACCATCAACCAGCTATCACAATATAATGTTACATTCTGAGAGTGTTAGAATTATTTGATATTTTCAAGGGTTTAAACACAATTTCTAAATAAAAGAGTTGAAAGAGATCTTGGACAGCTGACTTTTTTATGGAAAATAAATTCATGTACACGATTCTCTAGTTCAGCATTTATCTTATGGATGCCGACTTTAGGGATAGTTTCTGGTGTCAGTCTCATTGCCCTTTGCTTTGTTAGTTCGTCTGCATTGTCGTTTAAGTAAATATCGCATTGAGAAGAAACCCAGAAAAAATCCCAAACAAACAAACAAATATTGAAAAACCAATCCCAATACCTTTGGTTATTATCTGACGAGCCAAACAGTTTATTTCCAAAAAGAAATCCTTCTTGTCCCTCCAGTTTCAGTCTCGAAAGTTGTGTCATTCTGACTTTGAGTCTGCACTAAAAGGAACTATGAAATAAAGCAGAATTAGTACCAAGTAGAACAATCAGCACCCTAAGCAGGCATACACTTCAGCCCTAAACACAGAAAAACCTTTCCCAGGGCAATTTGGAATAAAACTGACAGCAGAGATAGCAGAGCCAGATCCTGCAATTAGACTTAAGGTCTGGCCATCTGTAAACACTTTGATATGATTTAATAAATAGCTGGTTTGATAGTTTTCTTTGTGCGTCAGATGTAAAGACATTGATGTTAGCATGCGCTTTTTTTTAAAAATGGTATCTTCACCTTCACCTTTACCTATCCCGTAGTCTTGTTGACCGTTTGAGTACCACTGAAGATTTTGCAACCAGCTTCCTTCACTCGTCGCGGAAGCTGGTTGCATAATCTTTAATGGTATAAGCCACTACAAACTTAGTTTGCTTGTGCTCTGCGGGGCTGCTTGACAATTTGATAGTTCAAACTCTACTTTTTTCCCTGAACCCTATTTAAGATTATGATCAACAAGATATTGCTTGCATGACAGATGAGAGCTATTGTCCTGTAGTTAGTGCAGTTTTTTACATTTCCATTCTTGTGGAACATGACAAAGTCTTGTGACTTCTAGTCTGCTGGCCACTGACCTGTCTTCCAGATTAATTTTACAGCATAGGTCATGAATGGCTTTGAGGCTCCCCCCCCTCCCCTCCCGCCTCGTCTCCTGAGAACTTCAGCAGTTCTCCTAAACTGTTATTTCGGCCTGGCAACTTTCTGCATGTAAGCTCTTTGATGGCGGTCTCTACTTCGCTAATGAGGGGTTCTGGCTGTAACTGGACAGACAAAAGAACAGAAGAAAGCAGACTACACAAATTGGGAACAACAAAATATTTCTAACACTAATAATAATAATAATAATATATGGAATTTATATAGCGCAGAATCTTGTAAAGCAACAAATCAAAGCGCTCAGATGATTTTTTTTATGCGTGTGTATGCGGTTTAAAAACATTTTTCATCTGTTCCCACCGGCACACAATGTCCTACTAATGGCCTAATACATGAAAGGAATCAATATTGGCAGGCCATGGTCTACGAAACCTAGAAATGGACCCATAAAATTGTCTTTCAAGGCAAGACCAGGCAAAAAGAACAAGAAAGGCAGACCACCAGTTTCTCCTCATTGGCACCATCACCGAATCCTGTGGCAGCCTGAGAATCCATGAAGTCAGTGGGCCAGCAAAGACGGAACAAATGGAGAAGGAGGATCATGTCGGTCCCATGGAGTTTGGCGTTAAGTTGTCTAATTTTCCTGCTTCTAATTGATAGATTTTCTGGAAATTATGGAAGGTTGTTTGGAAGTATGCTTCGTAAGAGTTGTTTTCATCCAAATTGTTATATTATACACAATTTCAAGTAAGTTTACATCATTTGATAAGATTTTAGGAATGTAGTGAATAAGTATTGTAAATAAAATTGGAGCTATTATTGTTCCTTGTGGAATTCCAGTCTCAGCATTTTCAAACGACAAAAAGCTGTGACTAATAATAATAAAAATGAATGGAATTTATATAGCGCTATATCTTGCAAAAACAAATCAAAGGGCTTAACTACCCTGACACTGTTAAATTTTTCAGATAAGAATTATTTTTGAAAATATATTACATTTATCCTTTAATTCCAATATATATATAATAACATGATAATGTAATATATTTTCATAAAGGATAAATGTAATATATTTTCAAAAATAAGTCTTATCTGAAAAAAAAATATTTCAAGCCTTTTTGATAACATGTGTTTGTTATGTATGTCTTCCGTTGGAAATGTGCAGCATAGGCTCCAAGCTTCTTGTTGCTTTCAGTACAGATGTGTTTACGTCATACAATTGTTTTTGTGAATAAACACACTTCAATCAGACAAAGATGGCAAGTGCACTCTTTCTCCAAGCAAAGTGATTTATTTCAGCCTGGCTTGCAAGCTTTTAAAAGGTGATCCAAGGTGGTCATAGGGGGAATAGGGGGTGCAGTAACCAGCGTAAGCTAGTGCAGTTTCTATAGCAATGAACAGAATGTTGTCACTTTTATCTCAACCCAAGACACTCAGCTTATGTTAGTGATGATTATGATAATCCCACATACAACCTGTTTGTAAAGTATGCGTTTACAACAAATTCATAAGAGATTCTGTTACTGATGTATTCCTCTGAATATCGTTAAATTCCTCAGAGAAACAGCTTTTTAACTGACATAATGTAGGCTTACACAACAATTATATCATCCTTTTGTTGTTGTTGATATTTTAGGTCTCAGATTCGGGGGGAGGGGGAGTGGGGAAGAAGAAGTTTGTTTTATTTCTTGGTTAACGTTTGAGTTTATTCCTCCTCTTTGTGTCCTGTACGGAATCGTGTATTTTTTAAGGGTATTTTATTTTTTTTTATTTTTTTTATTTTATTTATTCTTTTATTCGGAGGATAATGGAATAAGCGCTTATGTACTTTTTTTTTACATCCAGTCCCCGTGTGTATGCAGTTTTGTAAATGGGTAGAAAATATTGAGCACCCCCGTGGGAATGCCGGTGGCCTGTCAGTATCCCCACCTGGAAATTCTTTGCTGGAACTTCCCTCTTTTCTATCCCTCTCTTTATTTCTGCTTTATTCCTTTTCTACCTGTCACCTCCTTCCTGTATATTTTCTACCTTTTTTGTTCATTCTTCTGCTTTCTCTCTCTCTCTCTCTCTCTCTCTCTCTCTCTCTCTCTCTCTCTCTCTCTCTCTCTCTCTCTCTCTCTCTCTCTCTCAGAAAGACTTAAAAGCAACAACTCTCTTCCATGCCAAAGTCGGATGTGCTGGGCCTGACTTGTCAGGCGCTTAACGGCAGTGCAACGTATTTTCGCTCAAATGACAGACACCAGTGATTGCTATTGGAGTGTTCAACAACGAAGAAGAAGAATTGTTGAGTGGTTAGAACACCAGACTCGTTATCTCAGTAATTTAAGGGAGAGAGGGTTCGAGACCCCCCTGCGTTGTCCATTTGAGAGAATTTTGGGGTGTGGATTTTTTCCGTGAGTAACCCAGTTTCCGATTCTGTTTTCCTGGAAATCTTTTGAATGGGGCTGTACAGCGAGGTGCTGTGATTTTATTTATTTATTTATTTTATTCTTTTATATCGAAGATAATGGAATAAGCACTCTTGTGCTTTTTTACATCCAGTCCGCGTGTGTATGCGGTTTTGTAAATTCTGTCATCTGTTCCCACCGGCACACAATGGCCTACTCTTACGAAAAGCGGAACAGGATTTAACGTGTGCGCAAGATGTTCTGCGTGCGTTCGCACACGGGGCCTCGGTTTGTAGTCTCATCCGAAGGACTTTTGGGGAGAGTGGAGTCTGCTGCACTGATGTTAACTCCAGGGGAAAATATCCCGGGAATGGAACCCGGGTCATCAGATTGCGAGCGCAATGTTCTGACCACTACGCTCTCCCGTCCTCGTGTGCGAATGCATGCGTGCATGAGGAACATCTTGTTTACTGGTTTTTAAAACACTGTATGTGTCTGTTGTGGAAGGATAAGCCCAGTGTTGGCCCCTAGGGATGGGTGGGTATGCCTGACCAGAACGTAGCTTGTACACAGTCTGTGAGATGGTGAGTCCCGGGCTGTACCAGGGTCAGCTTGCTCTAAACACGCTGCATGAAAGGTTAAGTGCAGTGCAGTGCAGTGCAGTGTAGTAAGTTCCCCATTTACTCTTTGGGATTGTGTGTGTGTGTGGGGGGGGGGGGGGGGGGGGAGGGGGTTACGCGCGCATGTGTATGTATGTAATGGGGAGAAGGGAGGGGTGCCCGCGCATGTGTGTGTGTATGTGTGTGTGTGTGTGTGTGTGTGTGTGACGAGAGGAGAGAGAGAGAGAGAGAGAGAGAGAGAGAGAGAGGAGAGAGAGAGAGAGAGAGAGAGAGAGAGAGAGAGAGAGAGAGAGAGAGAGAGAGAGAGAGAGTTAAAATCTTCTTTCTTTTAATTCTGTTAGTTCGAAGATAATGAATAAGCAATCGTGTGCTTTTTATTATACTCAGTCCCCGCGTGCATGCGGTTTTGTAAAATTTGTCATCGTGTCCCACCGGCACACAATGGCTTTCTCTTGTGAAAGGCGGAACAGGTCTTTAACATGTGCAAGATGTTCTGCGTGCGTTTGCACTTGGGACCTCGATTTATAGTCTCGTCTGACGGATGTAGGGCGGGAAGAGAATTGTGGAAAACTGGAGAAACACAAACTCACAGGCTGAGAAAATTATTCCCTTGTATCTTTCAATATTATGGAGGAATCACAAGCAAAATAATATTCATTTTGGTTTTCTCTCTCTCTCTTTGTCTTTGTATCTGTCTCCGTCTGTCTGTCTGTCTCTCTGTATCTATCTCTCACACACACACATACACACATACTGACACTAACTACACACACACACACACACACACACACACACACACACACACACACACACACACACACACACACAATTTCCGACAAAACGCGTCTTTATTATAAACTGAAAATTCACATCACTCAAACTTCCTAACACACAAATGAAGATCAGTTACATCATGGGTTTTTTTTTTCAGGACAACCAACTTTCGCAGCAGAAAAAAAAGGCAGTTTGAAGTGACCGTATATCGTGATTTGAACAAGAAAGTGGCACCCAACAATGCAAAACACAAAGAAGACAAACAATCAAGTCATAATTTACACACTAATCGCACGAACAAAGAAGAAAAAAGGAAGAAAACAAACCGGAGATACAACAAAATACAAACAAAGAAGAAACACACACAACCAAGTCATGATTCGCACAACGATGCCATAACAACAAAAAAGAGAAAAAAAGTAAAGAAACAAAACAGATCAGGTCACACACATACACATACTCTCACACACACATGCACATACACACATACACACACATTAAAACGCGTTTATTCAAATCTGTCCTGCTTGGCGTTGGCAGTACGAGAGATGGTCATCGGCTTCTTCAGTTTGCTGGCAGAGCATTCGATGAAGCGGATCGATCTGTCAGGCTTGAACGTTATAGGGTTGGTGGGGATATCGTTCATCTTCTCCAGGAAATCCTGCACAGTAACCCACGTCATCCCATTACATAGGTAAAGGTGTGTGTTCCCATATATAATTAGAGGTATCAATGTGCCTGTCAGTATTGTAATTGCCCTTCATGGGATGATTTAAGTGTTTTTGACTTGACTTGACTTGACTAACCTATGTGGTCGTAAGTGAGCAAGGCGTCAGAGACCTCAGCCTCTCTAGGGGCCAGCATATTGAGGGCGGCGCCCATCTCCTCTCCCTCGCTGCTTTACCTTCCCTGACCCTAAAGAGGGCAGGTACTCATTTACAGCTGGGGGACAGTACTGAATCCAAGGCACGCAAACGGTCACCCATCCAATTTGGTAACCACGCTCGATGCTACTAAACCTTAGCTTTGGGGAAAGCGAGTGCTCCGACCACTGGGCTATCCCGTCCCCGTCATCCCATTAGAAAACCAAAACACCCACCCACCAAACTTGTGAGCAAAATACACAGTGAAGTGCATTTTACTTCTTTTCTTTTAAACTGTTCTAGAAATCGATTTTTGTTTGGATGAAAATTGGATTACACTCCGCATGAAAGTCATTTCGTTCCTCGGCTACACTTCCGAGGTTCACCAATGGAGAACATTTTGCGCGTGGGATCGTTTTTGCCCATCACGAAGGTAGCGGTGTTCTGTCTTCGGGAAAGCATGAATCGAAACAGCATTAAACGTACCACCACAAAAATTAACACCTACAACAAAAAGTATCCCCCTCTCCAAAAATAGTTGTAAGAAAGATAAACTAGCAACAGCAATAACAGCAAGAATAGTCATTGCGAGTGTATTTTACTTGAAGGTGGATAAGTAAAAGGGAACAGTTAGCTTAAAATAGATAACAAAGGCTAAGGCTTGTAAACATTGGGAAAAGCCATTCACAGGATCGCCCCTCACCTCTCTCTCTCTCTCTCACGCACACACATACACACACATACACACATGTCGTCTAATATCACTTAGAGTGAACAGACGTTAAATTGAAGACAACAACAACATACACACGCACGCACGCACACACGCACATAAAGTGGAAGACGTTAAAGCCAACACACTCTCTCTTCTTCTCTCTCTCTCTCTCTCTCTCTCATCTCTCTCATCTCTATCTCTCTCTCTCTCTCTCTCTCTCTCTCTCTCTCTCTCTCCCTCTCCTCTCTCTCTCTCTCCTCTCTCTCTCTCTCTCTCTCCTCTCTCCACTTTCGCTCTCTCTCTCTCACCACTCCCAACCATCAAGAAACCGTCTCCCTCAGTTCCATTCACGCTTCAATTCTCCCCCCCCCCCCCCCCCAACCTCATCCCGCCCCCAACCACCACCCTCACCACACCATCACAACCCTCCTCCCACCCCCCACCCCCGCCCCCCTCCCTCCCATCCCTCCCAACAACCCTCCCTCCCCTCCCTCCCCCCACTCACCAGGGAAGCCTTGTCGATGATCTGTCCGAAGGCCACGTGTTTGCCATCCAGGCTGCGGAGAGTGCGGAACGTGACGAAGAACTGGGAGCCGTTGGAGTCAGGTCCTTTGTTGGCCATGGAGATGGTGCCTTTCTCGCTGTGCCCCACCTCGAAGTTCTCGTCTCTGAACGTGTTCCCGAACACGCTCACTCCTGGCAAACGACAGTCAGAGAACTGAGATCTTCTTCTTCGTCGTCCTCCAACACTTAAACAGCAACTATTGGGTTTGTTTGGGTGTCATATGAGCGAACATACGTCGTGCTGCCCGTTAAACGCCTGACAAGTCAGACCCAGCGAGTCCGACTTCGCATGGGAGAGAATTGTTATCTTTTAAGTCTTTTTAGGGGGGAAAAAAGGCAGGAGAATGGACCAAGAAGGCAGAAAATAGACAAGGAAGGTGGTGACAAGAAGAAAAGGAACAAGGCAGAAACAAAGAGAGAGATGGAAAAGAGGGGAGGGTCCAAGTACCTTTCTTTCCAGAAGGTGGGGATGCTGTTTATATTGACAGACCCCCAACATCCCCAGGGGGGAAAATAGTTTAGATTATACATATTATTATGACTTCATGGACGCTATAGCTGAGTGGTTGATTAAGACCGTTCGACTTCAATCCTGTGGGTCCGTGAAGTCGTGGGTTCGAATCTTGGCGGTGTGTGGGGAATTATAGGATGGGGATTTTCACCATTTCCCGGATCAACTTCATGGTCACTTTCACCTGGGTAGAGTGCCAATGACCATTGTGCTGATTGGTCAGTGGCGCGGTCAGTCGTGGCAGTTGTCATGGTGGTGGTGGTTTGTGGTAGCGGGCGGCGGTGGTAACTTCGGTGGTCTTCAAGTACCTCGCCATATAGGCAGCCATACTCCAACTTCAGAGGAGTTTTTCTCCTTAACGGAGAGTGCAGGTTGTTATGTTAAGAGCTTGTCATGGCTGAAGGCAGTCTCAACACAACTTTTTCTTTTTTTACAACATAACATTTTAAAGTGGGCCTCAGTAACTAGCTGACATCAATAACTGACACAGCTTTCTTATCCGGTGTACTCCCTATCTTAAAGCGATTCTCAGGTGGGATGAGTGAATCAGAGTGCGTATTCAGAGAGACCCTCAGAGTGTTAAGCTGGGGAACGCACACAACAACAACAACAACAACTTTGGTGGTCGTGGTGGGTGGTGGTGATGTGTTGTTGATGTTGGTGGTGGTATGCGGTGGTGTTGTGGTGTGGGAAGTGTGGTTAAAGTGATGGTGCTGATGGTGTTGCGTGATAACGTGGTGGTGATGGTGGTCTGTAGTGTGGTGATGGACATTTGTGGTGGCTGTTCTACAGGGAAAACAGTACACGGAGGGGGGAGACGAAGAGGCAGACAAGAAAAACCATGGGAAGACATCAGAGAGTGGTTGGATGGCCTTGAGTGGAACAACGACTTGCTACAGGAAGGCTGAGAACCACGAGGAGTGGAGGAAGCTGGTTGCAAAATCTTCAGGGGTGACCCCAATGTCTACAAGAACTATAAGACAGGTAGAGGTGTATGGTGGCCCTTCGTCATAATCAAATTGATGATGAAGCTAGAAGAAGAGGGATGAGATGAAATTTAGGTATGCCATGTAGGATGTATGTATGTATGTATGTTATGTATGATGTATGTAAATGATGATCGTATGTATGTATGTATGCAGGGTATGTATGTATGTATGTATGCATGATTTATGTAATGTAATGTAATGTTTCACAGCTGTAATACTCTCAAAAACTGCTATTCGGCATTCTCTGCGTATTTACAACAACTACACACCTACAACACCCAAAACTCACACACTCCACACACACACACACACACACACACACACACACACACCTCTCTCCTCACTCTCATCACTCTCTTACACACCACACACACACCACACACACACACACCACACACACCACACACACACACACACACCTGCCGCTCGCTCTCTCTCTTTCTCTCTCTCCCCCCCCTCCCCCCCTCTCTCTCTCTCTCTCTCTCTCTCTCTCTCTCCTCTCTCTCTCTCTCTCTCTCTCTCTCTCTCTCTCTCTCTCTCTCTCTCTCTCTCTCTCTCTCGGGGGACGAGATAACCTGGTTGGTTAGAGCGTTGCGCATTGAGCTGGCGATCTGACGACCCGGGTTCGATTCCCGTTCAAGAGGAATATTTTCCCCTGGAGTTAACGTCAGTGCAGACTCCACTCTCCCCAAAAGTCCTTCGGATGAGACTATAAACCTAGGTCCCGTGTGCGAACGCACGCAGAACATCTTGCACACACGTTAAAATCTGTTCCCCTTTTCGGAAAGAGTAGGCCATTGTGTGCTGGTGGGAACGGATGGCTTTTTAAAATTTATTTTTTTACAAAACTGCATACACATGGCGGATGGATGTAAAAACGCATTCAAGTGGTGATTCCATTATCCTCGATATAAAAGAATAAAATTAAAAATTAAAAATATTAACACACACACACCCTGCCTCTCTATCTCTCCCTCCCCCCCTCTCTCCCCATCCCTCTCTCTCTTCCCCCACCTCCACCTCTCTCACTGCCTCACCTCCTTCTCCATCCCCAGAAGTGATGTCTCCACACTGGAAGTGCATGTCGGGGATCAGGCGGTGACACAGAGTCCCCGAGAACTTCAGCTCCCCCTGAAAACAGTCGTCAGGACCATCTACCATCGACAACCATCCTTAAGCGCTTTGATTTGTTCCTTTACAAGATTCAGCGCTATATAAATTTCATACATTATTATTATTATTATCATCATAGTCGTCTTCGTCGCTATCCTTACCAGCTGATCATGAAAAAATAAGAAAATGCTTAGTATGGCCCCCTCATAAAGTAAAAAAGGTAACGTGTTCCCAAAACCTATGCGGTCGTTGGGGAGCAAGGCATCAGAGACCTCGGCTTCTCCCAGGGCCAGCATAATTATTGAAGTCGGCTGCCCATCTCCTCTCTCCCTCGCTGCTTTACCTTCCCTGACCCTAAAGAGGGCAGATACCCATTTACAGCTGGGTGAACTCAGGGACTGTACTGAAGCCAAGGCGCGCAAAGGGTCAGCCATCCAAATGGTAACCACGCTCGATGCTGCTTAACCTTAGCTGGGGGAAAGCGAGTGCTCTGACCACTAAGCTATCCCGTCCTCATTGTTTTGTTCTGTGGCTTAGAGGCACTGCTGACTCACCCAGAGCCAAAGCAGCACAGAAAACAACCCAGAGACAAACCTGCCCCTTGAAATCCTGCAACGGTCACATCGTATCACATCACCTCGGAACTGCCATAGTTAGACCCGAACCAGCCTGATTCATGCAGGGAGCACATCTTGGAGTTCAGAATTTTGATTATTGGAAAGGAGAATTGGTTTGAATGTTGGGTGTTTGTTTTTTTATTTCGTTCCTCGGCTAGAGCTTTGAGGTAATTCAAAGGTGAGATTTTTTCCAAAGGTGAGATTTTTGTTTGGGGTGGGGTTTTTGCCCACCATGAATGTAGCCACATTCCGACTTCGGGGATGAATGTTAGTTTTTAAAGAGTTGTTCCACAGATACACAGCTTTCTGTTAAGCCTAGTTTGAGAGGTCAGAAAATAATTGAAAGTATATATATATATATATATATATATATATATATATATATATATATATATATAAATATAAGGACAATACCGTTTTGCCCATAGTGACTGTTTGTTCAGAGTTGTTTCTGGTTGTATGTCACTACCAAAAAACCCCTCAACATTCGGAAGAAAAAAACCCAACAACTTTAAACGAAAGAGAAGTTTATAACTCAAAATGCCAGTGGATGACCCTTTTTTTCGCATTCACTTGACTCTCAGATTCAAGTGAGAACAGATTCGGAGGAGGTCATGCTGCCATGATGTTCTATCTGGCGACACTGACTACTAACAAGGGCACAAGTCTTGAAGAGAAGAAGACATGGAATAGCAACAACAACGACCAAGAAAAAAGAACAATCCAAAAAAAGAGAAGAAGAAAAAGGGCGCAAGACTAGCCGGTCAGTACCAGAGTAATCAGGGGGACTCCAAAAATAGTGGTCTAGTCAGGACGTTTTACAACAATAACAATATCAACAGTGGCACTGCCACTTATGGTTGCTGCAAAAGAAATAAAAAAAGAAAAGAAAAGAAAGACAGAAAGAACAAAGAAAGAAAGAAAGAGAAGAAAAGAAGAGAAATAAAAGAAAGAAGAGAAAACAAAGAAAAGAAAGAAGAAACAAAAGAAAAGAAAAGAAACAAAGAAAAGAAAGAAAGATAGAAGAAACAAAGAAGAAAAGAAAAGAAACGAAAGAAAAAGATAAAAACAAACAAACAAACAAAGAAAAGAAAAGAAAAGAAAGGAAAAAAAAGGTAGAAAGATAGTGAAACACACAAACAATCGAAAGAGATAGATAGAAGAAAGAAAGAAACGAAAGAAAGAAACGAAAGAGAGAAAGAAAGCAAGCAAAAAAAAAAGCAAGCCAGAACAATCAGACACTCACGCCGGGCCTGCTGGTTCCGTTGCAGAGGGAGACGAAGTTGAAGACGGTCATGGGCACTTTGTCCCCGAACAGACCGATCTTCACAGTGCCGTGCAGGTCGCCGTTGCTGTCGAAGTTTTTGATCAAGAACTCCATGACCGCTTCATGGGTGATGGTTTCGTTCACCATCTTGGATTTCCAGTCGTTGGCCGAAATCTTGCCGGCTTCTGCGGACCACAGCGATGACGTGGCCAATATGGCGAAGAGTAGGAGGGCGGCCATCTTGAAAATGTGGAGTGTGTGTACGTACCTGAAGAGAGGGACGATTGATTTGTCATTCAAGCCTTACATGTTCCTGTTAAGAATCTTATGGAACTTAGTAGGGAACAGATTTCTTTGGAATGCTGAACTTTATGATTTTGTGAAGTTCCAAGTTCGAATCTCGTCAGCGCTTAGAGGATCGACTTACCTGTGGATGGCTTTTTCTACACCAAAACCTGAGGGCTGATATCTGGCCTACTGACCTGCCGATGAGGAACAAACTCTTTGGACCCCCCGCAGGGCCTTCAGCGTACCATAGCATTTGTCAGGGCCTCTAGAGTTGCTGTCTGAGCGTTGGACTACAAGTTAGGCCTACACCTTTGTTTGGCATCTGAATTTTTCTAAAAAGTTACACGCCACGTCATTACACGAACATACCCAGCATACCTCTCCGAAGTCGAAAAGCGGCTACCTTGATGGAGGGCTTAAACGGTCTCCTACGCAAAACCTCACCATTGGTAAACCGAGGAACTCTAACCGAGGAACGGGACACAACCCTACAATTTTTTTCTATTACTGGTACAACGACTACAGAGGACTACCACCACTGAGAGCAGCAGAAAAAACCCCTCTGAAACAAGACCGAATTCTTTTCCAAGGATCAGTGGCTTCAGGTTGAGTTATACCTTGTCTGGCATCGGATTAAAAAAATGTTTTTTTAAAGGTTTGCTGTTTTCTGGATTTGAAAATGTCTTATGGTCTGTGAGAAGTGTATTACACATACAACACATCCATACAGTGATACCTCTTTGTGTTCAAAAAGTAAATCTAGTAGCGGATGAAAGCAAATGCTGGGAACTAGTTACAACTTCGCCATCATTTTGAAAATGACTTATCAAAGATTCAATGAATAGAAAAGAAAATAATGGAATAACCCTCTAGAAAACAAGATTTTTCAATGACAGCATTTTAGGCATTTTTTGAGTAAGGACCATGCCTTTGGCCTGACCTGACTCGAGTTTAGGCTCCTGGATGAGCCTTCGTCAGAGGTCCCGGCGATAAATAAAGCTTCACCCTTGGTTGTATCTTACAGAAGGACACTTTCCTGACTTCAGAAGTGTCAATCGTCTTCACAGAAAACAACATTTAATATTCTTGTGGCCTCTTAAACCTGCCATCAAAAGATGATGATAGAAAGAGAAGCAAAATATGCTCAAGATATATGTTACACACAAACAAACTACAATGATACCTCTTGAGAACTGACAATGACACTTCTACTGTCTTCTCTACTTCTGCTTATAACTATTACTCCTGGTAGTGCTAGAACTGTCACTAAAACCTCCACGACTACTTACTACCTCTAATACTACTATTATTGCCACCACTACTCAGCTACTACTACTACTACTACTACACATATTATTAGCACCTCTACTATTACGCTCAAAACAATACAATCTATACCTGATATTAAAAATAAAAGATTACAGCTAATAATGCTTGTACTGGTATCGTCACTAATAATTAGTTATACCCACCACTGCTTATTACTACTACTTCTGCTGCTGCTACTTTTACTATTGCTACTTCTACTAATGCTACTACTACTATTGCCACTACTTCTACTACTACTATTGCTACTACTAATCAGCTACTACTATTACTACTACTATTACTCAACTACCACGACTTCTTCTAGCACCACAGCTATTACACTCAAAACAACGCAGACACTTACTTACCTGCACTTTACTAGGGCAGCAGTGGCGTGGTGTGTGAACAACGGTGTGGCAGCAGGCAAGTGAGCGAGGGAAAAGAGCGCAGCTGACCGCTATAACAACTTTTAAAAAACGTCCACCTCTGCCACGGTGGCTGCAACGTCCACATCCAATCACACTGTCCCCAGCTGTCGGCTAGAGCCAACAGGGCAGGATCGACAAATCTCTCTCTCTCCTCTCGCTCTCTCTCTCGCTCTCTCTCCTCTCTCCTCTCTCCTCTCTCTCTCTCTCTCTCTCTCTCTCTCTCTCTCTCTCTCTCTCTCTCTCTCTCTCTCTCTTCTCTTCTCTTCTTCTCTTCTTTCTCAGTTTTTATTTTGATAGAAAACTTATATATTATATGTGTGTTGTCGGTACAGGCCATAAGTTTGGAATTTGTATAAACTGAAGTCAATGATGGAAGCCGTGGACTTTTCTTGTAATTGTTATCATTGCCATTCTCTTAACTCACTCTCTGTCTCGTCTCTCTGTCTGTCTCTCTCTCTGTCTCTCTCTCTCTCTCTCTCTCTCTCTCTCTCTCTCTCTCTCTTCTCTCTTTTCTCGTTTCTTTCCATAGAATTGATCTATTGACTGTATAGTGGCACTCAATTTGTTCATTTATAAACAAATATAATCGTAATTTCTTATAATAAAACTCTGTTTTGGAACGAGTCGCTCCTTTTATTTCTTCTTCTTCTTCTTCTTCTTCTCTTCTCTCTCTTCTCTTCTCGTCTCTCGTCGTCGTATCGTGATGTTGACAGCAATTATTGTTGTCTGTATATGAGCAAAAATGCAATGGCTCCGTTAAGCGCCTGCACATCAGGCCTCCGCATCTGACTTCGGCGATGAGGAAAATTGTTATATTTTACTTCTTTCTGAAAAAACGGCAGGAGGTGGACCCAGAGGCAAAAATCAAGAAGAGGTGAGGAAGAAAAGAACAGCAGAAACAAGATAGGGATTAGAAATGAGGAATTCCGGACAGAATTTCTGAGTTTTGCGATGCTGTTTTTTATACTGACTAGGCCCGGCATCCGCACGGGAAGAAGGCATGTGACATTATCCAAATCCTGGTTCTGTGACTATTACCTCCTTTCATATTGCCAATAAACTACACTGCACTGCATTGCACTACACGACACGACACGACACAACACGGCACTGCAGTGCTACACACACTACACTACACTACACTACACTACACTACACTACACTACACTACACTACACTACACTATGCTATGCTATGCTACACTACACTACACTACACTACAAGACACAACACGACTCGACACGACACGACACAACACGGCACTGCAGTGCTATACACACTACATACACTACACTACACTATGCTACTCTACGCTGCACTGCACTGCGCTGCGCTATGCTGCACTAGCCTAGCCTAGCTTAGCATACATTACGCTATATGTTGAATACAAACGCTCTGATTTGTCTT
>CM054153.1:50719773-50767273 GCA_028751875.1 Rapana venosa | reverse complement strand
CCTTTATCCCCCACCAACTATTCCCCTCCAACTATTCCCCTCCCCCTTACAAGCTACTGACGACCTACTGACCACGGTGAAAAAGAGGACACTCAGATGGTATGGGCACATAACACGCTCAGAAGGACTTGCAAAGACCATCCTGCAAGGAACAGTCCAGCGGAAGAGAAGACGGGGCAGACAGAGGAGAAAGTGGGCCGACGACATCCGTGATTGGACAGGGAAGGACTTCAGTGTCACCCAGGCACTCGCCCACGACCGCGCTAAGTGGAGCCAGCTGGTCCACCGTTCGTCCACCATGCAGCGCCCCTACGACCCTGGCGGATTACGGGACCAGTAACAGTAACAGTAACGTTTATATGCAGCATAAATTAACACAAGTAAAATAACATACACCTTGAAGAGAGTTGTTACAGGCATATGATGTCTGGGGGTAATAAATCCAGGACATTTTTGGCGTGGCCTGGCTTTATTGGCTTTATGGGATGAAAGAATTAAAATGTGATTGTTTTTCATGTTGATAGCATTGGATATTTGAAGGGATCAGGAGGTCTTGATCTTAAATTTGAAGTGAAAATTGCTACAGCTATAGAAGCTAAATAAGGTGACAGTCTTAATATGGTCTTCGTGGTGAGTAGGGATGTAAACAACATGAACTGAAATAAATAATAATAATAATAATAATAATAATAATGACGATGACGATGACGGCGACGACAACAACAATAATAATAGTGATAATAATAATATGGAACTTATATGGTGTTTTATCTTGTAAAAACATATCAAAGCGCTTGTATTTAACCTATTCTTATATAATTATTTGCATCCAAATCACAAATTATTTTAACAAATTAAAATTCACACACACACATACACATGAAGGTTATACACTTTGGCCGGGTGATTAGAATTTGGGTTGTTGAAGGCAGGGACAGATATAAGATGACACAGAATGAGAAATCTTAGATTTGAAAAAAGTATGTCTGGAGGCTGGATTTAAAAGTGTCATAAGTAGGCTTTCAGCGAAGAGAGAGAAGGTCATTCCAGATAAATGGACCAGAAATAGAGAAAGAGAAACACACACACACACACACACACACACACATTTTCTACACATACATACAAACGCACGGCCATTCACACACCAACGTATTAGAGCACATGCCTACGTGAGAGAGAGAGAGAGAGAGAGAGAGAGAGAGAGAGAGAGAGAGAGGAGAGAGAGAGAGAGAGAGAGAGGAGAGAGAGAGAGAGAGAGAGAGAGAGATTCTTTTATTTCGAGGATAATGGAATAAGCACTCATGAGCTTTTTTCATCTAGTCCCTGTGTGTATTCAGTTTTTGTAAATTTTGTCATCCGTTCCCACTGGCACACAATGGCCTACTCTTCCGAAAAGCGGAACGGGTTTTAACCTGTGCGCAAGATGTTCTGGGGGAGATAGGAGAGGGGTAGCTGGGGGAGATAGGAGAGGGGTAGCTGGGGGAGATAGGAGAGGGGTAGCTGGGGGGAATAGAAGGGGGGAGAGAGGTAGCTGGGGGGGGGGGGGGGGATAGGAGAGAGGTAGCTTAGGGAGGGGTTAGAAGGGGGGGGGGGGAGCTTGGGAAGGGTAGTTAAGAGGGTGGGGGGGGGGGGTAAGTGGGTAAGGAGCAGCAACTACAAGTCCTTAGCAATTACAGGTTAATTAATTTCTTAGGGGGTGGGGGGTGGGGGGGGATAAGTTCTCATCATCTCTTTGCCTGTGTAGTTAGTTGTTCCCTTATAATAGTGGTATTTTCCACAGTAATTTGACAGTAAGTTTTCCTCCAATCTGTGAATTTACGTGTGTTTAGATGTGCGTGATAAAGCCTTGATTCTATTTTATCTTATGAGTGTTTAAGTTAGGGGGAGGAGGGGATAGAATAGGGGAGGGAGGTTAGGGGAGAGGTAGGGGTAGTTTAGGGTGGAAGATGGAGTAGAATAGAGAGAGAGGAGATAAGTTAGGGGGAGGGAAGGGATAGGGAAGAGGAGGGGTAGATTTTGGGGAGAGAGGAGGTGAACAGATATTATGGGGAGGGAAGGGGTTGGTTAGAGAGAAGGATAGGTTGGAGGAGGGAGGCAGGTTAGGGGAGGAAGGGTAGGTATTGGGGTAGTTTATGGGGAAGGAAGAGGGGGTAGAGTTGGGGAGGGCAGGGGTAGGTTAGGTGAAGTTTAAAATTGTCATGGACTATGATGAGTAGGCCATATATCTTTAAGTATCAAATTAAGTGGGAAACAGATGGTCAATATAGTGTTTCCTATGCCAGTATTGTAGAGGAGGATCCAAAGTTTGTATATGTCAAAAGGGCACGCTGTCACCCTCATTTGCAGGTTTTGTCCAATATCCTTGCATTAACCTCTGGACTAGAAATGTGTGTGTGTGTGTGTGTGTGTGTGTGTGTGTGTGTGTGTGTGTGTGTGTGTGTGTGTGTGTGTGTGTGTGTGTGTGTGTGTGATTTTGTGCCTGTATGCCTCCTTGCGCAAACCTACTGGTGCCTACCTGTTGTTGTGCGTGCGTGCTGTGTGTGTGTTCTCGAAGCCGGAATGCAGATACCTTAATGATGGGGAAAAATGGCCGCATACAAGCAAAAATCTTACATATATATATATCAGTACATTTGCACGCACAAATTTTCCAATGGAAAAATGATACAGGCACATGTGTATATGCCAATCCTTTCAGATCACACGGCTGTCTTGCCTCCTCTTCCCCACCCTCCTTACAACCATCCCTACCCCCTGTCTCCCCTACCCCCTGTCTTCCCCTCCCCCACACCCCCTGTCTCTCCCCCCTTACCCCTCTCCCCCTCCACACCCCCTGTCTTCTCATATCCCATCAGTTTAATCATTCCCACTCTCCACCACAACTATACGTTCCAGCAACCTTGAACTCTTGGAAGAGGGGGGGGGGGGGGGGGGGAGGAGGATGAATAGAGAGGAGGAGGAAGAGGAGAGAAAAAACTGACGCATCATAGAGAAATTATACAGTCACGACTACTACATCAGACAGTCACATGGGGATTAAGGTTGGAGACTGGTACTCGTGAACTGCCCATGTGGGGATTGCGGGGGGGGGGGGGGGGGGGAGGGGGGGGGGGGGGGGGGTGCTGTCAGTACATCCCCACGTTTTGGAAATCCTGTGCTAGAAATTTCCTCTTTTCTACCAATCTCTTTGTTTCTGCCTTGCTTCTTTTCTTCCTGTGGCCACCCCCTTCTTGTCCATTCTCCTGCATATATTTTTTTCTTCCAAGAAAGACTTAAAAAAACAACAATTTTCTCTTAAGTCGGATCCACTGGGCCTGACTTGTCCGGCGCTTAACGGCAGCGTGACGCATTTTCGCTCATATATTTAAAACAGACAACAATTGTAGCTGTCTGAGTGTTAAACACCGAAGAAGAAGAAGAGGTACTCGTGAACAATCACAGGCCAGGCAGACTTGTTGTGACCCTTCTGTACTACTGCAGCAGACGACACCGCCACACCACCCCGCCCACCCCCACTCCACCATACATAGCAAAATCAATGTTGCTGATACTGACGAAAACGTTATCATCGTCTGCTGAAGCCCTGCTGACTGGCGAACTAGGCTATAGCACTGAGGCACACACGTGCACTGGCACGTGCTAGCAGAAAACTGCTACTTCCTCTTTCTGTGATGGTGTTGGGCGCAGGAAGACAAAAAAAAATCAATGCGGGCTGTAGTACTAATATAAGGCTGGAAGGAAAGAGGAGGGGGGATTGGGGGGGGGGGGGGGGGAGGGAGGAGTGGTGGTGGTGGTTGGTGGTGGTGGTTGGGGGTGGGGGTAGGAGGGGCAGGGGGCCTTGACCCTAAAAACTTTCAGGGGGATTAAGGAATGACTAAGCATTGGGTACTGGGTCGCGGATTTCGTCATTATTCCAGTATTCGTTCGTTTTTCCCCAGTAATTTAGTTCCTTGTTGTATGTACATTCTTCTAGACCTTTTTCTCCAGTAGGGAAATGAATAAGGGGTATGAGGGTGTCGGTTTGAGTTTTATTTATTTATTTATTTCGTGTGTCAGTTGAACCGTCAAAGGGATCATGAATTGCGGGAAGAAGTATCTAAAAACAGACTCGTGTGTGTGTGTGTGTGTGTGTGTGTGTGTGTGTGTGTGTGAGTGTGCGTGCGTGTGCGGTGTGTGTGTGTGCGCGCGCGCGCGCGTGCGTGTGTTGTAGACGCACGAGTTTATACATGGGAGGGGGGAAGAAGGGAGGGGGAGTGGAGCGCTCTCTGTCTCTATCTCTGTCTGTCTGTCTCTATCTCATCTCTCTCTCTCTCTCTCTCTCCTCTTTCTCCACCTCCTCTCCTTTACAGCCCCCCACTCATTTTCGAATTTTCTATGTTTACAAAGCATTGATTGGCCAGCTTTTTTACCCTCCGTGTATTCTTTTACGTTACATTAATGTCCTGATAGATGTTGATGCAAGAATCAGACAGATTACACACACACACACACACACTCTCTCTCTCTCTCTCTCTCTCTCTTCTCTGTCTCTCTCTGTGTGTGAAATGGACAGACATATACGTGAATACCTATCGATTTCATATTTTTCGTAATATGATGATTAAATCATGGAACAGACTTATTTATCCAGTACTTTGAAAGACGGCAATATTCTCGACCTGTTGGCTTTTCATGGGCTTTTTTCTGTTTGGTTTTGGTACTCGTGTTAGAAAAAAAAAGGCGACCAATCGCGTGGCAGAACCTGGTCACGTGAACATGGACAAGCCACGGCAGACGACAGTTTTGCGAGGGAGATGGTTCTGTGAGCTTGTGTTGACAAAACCTGGCTGTACTGGTCAACACAGAATCCATACTTCGCTATCAGGTAAGTGGCACAGCAAAAATCGATTAGCAAAGGCGGTACAGTCAGTTTTGTCCGGGATAAGATTTGCATTGATAGTTATATTTAGGTACGTTCGTAATTATGTATTTGAATTCTGATTAATAGTCTGCCTTTTTATGGGGGGGGGGGAGGGGAGGAAGAGTGGGGGGGGGGGGGGAGTGGGAGAGGGCTCTGTTTTATTATTATGAGTTCACTTTTGCATCTAGCGGTAGCATGGTGTGCGTCTCTTGTGTTTGAGTGCTTATTGTGTGTGTTTCTACCTAGTCCTGTCGGGAAAGTTTTATATCTTCGTGTTTGTGTTTTCTCCCTGAATTCTACAGTCAGAATATATTTTGCTTTATGTTATGGACTTTTCGAAGTATTTTAATTTAAAATTTTCATCTTCAAGTTGATCTTTCAAAAATTTCAGTTGTCTTCATGAGTTGTATTTATCTTTATGTGCTGGCCTTCGTGACCCACTTAACTCTGCCCAGTGAAGTTTTGCACGTGGTTCACGTTGCCCCACCATTAACCTCCAGTGTCTGTCATTTGGCAAACATGGCTGTGACAGGTGTGGACATAAGAACAATACTGTCACATGAGTTCCATCCATCAAAACCTGAGTTTTGTCAAAAACAATACACACTTGCTCCTGAGATAAAGCAGCATATAACTTTGGCATCCATCGCTGCAAAACCAGACGGGGAACATGGGCAGGTGTACGTCATCGCCAGTGGTGGGCTTCCCTCTCCTGTCTCCCCCCTCACCTCTGACGTTACTTCTTTAACCCATGACAACGTTTCTTCCCCACGCTGCTGTCCACCAGTTTCTTCAGCTTTTGATTCTTCTGTTGTTTGTGATTCTGATTTTGTTCAGATGATAATGTGCATCATGATGTGTGTCAAACACCAATCCCCTGATTAACACAGTTCTTTTGCCATCTTCTATTCCCGATTCACCATCCAAACTCTTGTCTGTTCTTCCGCTAGCCACATCTTCACCATCGCCTTCATCCTCTTCCTCTGATTGTTGTCCAAACTCACCACTTTCATCTTCAACCTCTCCTCCTCCTTCAGATCTCCTTCAAGTTTATTTGTTCAATGTGAAGTCTGTCTGTCCAAATGGAAAAGCTGACTACATTTCTGATTTCATATCTGAAAAAAATTCGACTTAACCTTCCTCACTGAAACGTGGCTTAAACCACATGGCCACGAGCCAAAACTAAAACAGCCAACTCTTCCAGGATATAAAACTACTTCTTTTCCCCGACTCTCTCGATGAGGTGGGATTGCCATCATTCTCAAATATATATTGGAACCAGCTCTTTCTTTCAGTCACAATCTTTCAAGCGCTTCGATTTGTTTGTTTTTTACAAGATTCAGCGCTATATAAATTCCATATATTATTATTATTATTATTATTTTCACGCGAATCTTTAGAAGTTTGGGAAATCAACTTTAACCTACCTGGCCATTCTATTACTTTCTGCTGTCTTTACCGCCCACCTCCAAGCCGTAAGAACAACCTGACATCTTCTGTTTTTCATCAAGTATTCCAGTCACACCTCGACCACTAAGCTTATAATTCTCGGTGACTTCAACTTTCATTTCGACAACCAATCTTTTTTGGATGTCAAACGCCTTTCTCTAACCATTCTCTCTCCTTGTTGTTGTCAGTGTGTGTGTGTGTGTGTGTGTGTGTGTGTGTGTGGTGCGTGCGTGCGTGCGTGCGTGCGTGCGTGCGTGCGTGCGTGCGTGCGTTCGTGCGTGTGTATCATGATGCTATCCCTGATAAGGGAAGTGGGGACTGGGGGACCTCGGTGGTCGGTAGAGCACTACACTGAACTTTCTATTTCTAATTGGACAGGGTCAGTTTCAGCCTGAAAATTTATGGAAAACATGCCTAGCTACTCAAACAAGTCAATGACAATGACAAGGTGGGAAATCATGGCGAGATAAAGGGACGTCAGTGCATGTGTGTGTGTGTGTGTGTGTGTGTGTGTGTGTGTGTGTGTGTGTGTGTGTGTGTGTGTGTGTGCTGTGGATGTCAGTGAAACTGTGACAGGTTGTCGACAGGTGGACCCAGTGTGATGATAGCGCGGTGAACCTTGGTTAGAGGCGGTGCCTTGCCTTGTCTGTTCAGGTTTTACTTGTCCAAATGTATGTGTGTGTGTGTGTATGTGTGTGTTGTGTGTGTGTGTGTGTGTGTGTGTGTGTGTGTGTTGGGGGACCGAGGTGGGGGAGGGTGGTGGTGGTTATGATGTGAGTGTGCGTTTGTGTGTATTTTTATTTCTTTGTTTTTGTTCTTTTATTTCAAGGATAATGGAATAACCACTCGTGTGTGTGTGTGTGTGTGTGTGTGTGTGTGTGTGTGTGTGTGTGTGTGTGTGTGTTGGGGGACCGAGGTGGGGGAGGGTGGTGGTGGGTATGATGTGAGTGTGCGTTTGTGTGTATTTTTATTTCTTTGTTTTTGTTCTTTTATTTCAAGGATAATGGAATAACCACTCGTGTGTGTGTGTGTGTGGTGTGTGTGTGTGTGTGTGTGTGTGTGTATGTGTGTGTGTGTGTGTTTGTGTGTGTGTGTGTGTGTGTGTGCGCGCGCGGGTGTGTGTGCAGGTGTGTGTTTGCGCGCGTGCATGTGTGTGTGTTATGATGTGTGTGGGGAGGGGGGGTGTAAGAGTACGAGTGTGTGTGTATGTGAGTGGGTGGTTGTAAGTGTGTGTGTGTGGTGTGTGTGTGAGAGTGTGTGTGTGTGTTATGGTGTGTGTGTGTGTATGTGCGCGCGCGTGCGTGCGTGCGTGTGTTTACCAAGAATGTACAGCACGATTCTCTACTGCAGCCATGATCTTCTTCCTTCTTTACCTTCAAAATATAGACAGGAGGCAGTCAGGACCACAACACCACACACACACACACACACACACACACACACACACACACAGAGAGGAGACAGGACCACACGCACACTTATACATACACACACGCGCGCGCGCGCGCGCACGCACACGCACACACACACACACACACACACACACACAATAATCGCAGTTCATCCTCACTCTCTTGAAGCGTGCTGCAAGGGAACTTTTTTTAAAATGTAGCTTGGTATCGACATGTTGCGTATTCCACGCACAAACAGACGCAGCTTTTGATACTCGGAAAGAATTTCGTGTGAATTTTAGCCAGCAATTTTTTCAGAGTGGGTTCCTAGCCTCCGCGAACAAGTTGTGCAAAGGGATGGTCACCCCCCCCCCCCTCCCTCTTCTCCCAATCCCCCACCCCATCCCCCCAAGCCTGGTGAATGAGATCTGAAGACTTCTCATATCAAGATCTCTGCTTCATGTGTTTGTTCAGAAAATCATTTCAGCAACTGTGGTTTGTTTGCCTGATAAAGTATGATCTTTTATGTCTGTGATATTGCTTCAGGACCCAACAACGACTACCTTTCTCATTATGTCTGTGATACTGTTTCAGAATCCCAACAACAACGATTACCTTTTTCTTTATGTCTGTGATACTGTTTCAGAATCCAACAACAACGATCCTTCTCATTATGTTTGTGATATTGTTTGAGAATCTAACAACGACTAACCTTTCTCTTTATGTCTGTGATATTGCTTCAGACTCCAACAACAACGATTACTTTTTTCTTTGTGATATTGTTTCAGAATCCAACAACGACTAACCTTTCTCTTTATGTCTGTGATACTGTTTCAGAATCTAACAATTACCTTTCTCTTTACGTCCGTGATATTGTTTCAGAATCCAACAACAACAACGATTAACCTTTCTCATTATGCGTGTGATACTGTTTCAGGATCCAACAACAACAACGACTAACCTTTCTCTTTATGCGTGTGATACTGTTTCAGGATCCAACAACAACAACGACTAACCTTTCTCTTTATGTCTGTGATATTGCTTCAGGCTCCAACAACAACGATTACCTTTTTCATTATGTCTGTGATACTGTTTCAGGATCCAACCACGATGACTACCTTTCTCTTGATGTCTGTGATACTGTTTCAGGATCCAACCACGATGACTACCTTTCTCTTGATGTCTGTGATACTGTTTCAGAATCCAACCACGATGATTACCTTTCTCTTGATGTCTGTGATACTGTTTCAGAATCCAACAACAATGATTACCTTTCTCTTGATGTCTGTGATACTGTTTCAGAATCCAACAACAACGATTACCTTTCTCTTTATGTCTGTGATATTGTTTCAGAATCCAACAACAACGATTACCTTTCTCTTGATGTATGTGATACTGTTTCAGGATCCACCACCACCACCAACAACAACAACGACCCTACTCCTTAGCGGCACCATGTTGACGATGTTTCTGGGTGGTGCTTTCTTGGTCTTGGTGGCGGTCCAGCTTTATCACTGGCTGCAGGCCCGCTCCCCCATCCCCTCCCTCCACACTCGGCGCATACTGGTCACTGGCTGTGACACGGGCTTCGGCAGGAGACTGGCTCTGCGATTGGATAAGATGGGGTGTCACGTGTTCGCGGCCTGCCTGACGTCATCAGGCGCGAGCCAATTGTCAGAGGAGACGTCAGGGCGCGTGAAAACTTTGATGATGGACGTCACCAAAGATGAAGACATCGAAAGAGCGGTTAGAGAGGTGCAAGACATGCTGCCTGATGAGAAAGGTGGGAATCTCTCTCTCTCTCTCTCTCTCTCTCTCTCTCTCTCTCTCTCTCTCTCTCTCTCTCTCTCTCTCCCCTCTGTTTTGTGTGCGTGCGTGCGTGCGTGCGTGCGCGGTGCGTGCGTGCGCGCGTGCGTGCGCGCGGTGCGTGCGCGCGTGTGTGTGCGCGTTGTGTGTGTGTGTGTGTGTGTGTGTGTGTGTGTGTGTGTGTGTGTGTGTGTGTGTGTGTGTGAGAGAGAGAGAGAGAGTGTGTGTGTGTGTGTGTGTGTGTGTGTGTGTGTGTGTGTGTGTGTGTGTGTGTGTGTTGTGCGTGCTGTGTGGGTATACTTTGAATTGAATGGAATTGGATTGGGGGAGGGGAAGAAGAAGAAAAGAAGAGAAAAAAGAACAAGAAAAGAACAAGAAAAAGAATTGAAAAAAAAAGAGAAAGAAAAAAAACAAGAAAAGAAGTAAAAGAGAACAAAAAAGAAAAAGATAAGAAAAGAACAAGAAGAAGAAAAACCACGACGATGTAGGAAGACTAAGCATGGACGGGTGTCATATCATCTCTCAGGTCTGTGGGCCGTGGTCAACAACGCCGGCATCATGGGGCCCTCGGGCCCCGCGGAGATGATGACCCGGGGAGACTTCCTGCAGCCCTTACAGGTCAACTTGCTGGGCATGACGCAGGTGACCCGCAGTTTCCTCCCTTTGGTGCGACGGGGTCGGGGTCGAATCGTCAACATGACCAGCGTGGTGGGTCGCTTCGCCTTCTGCCCCGCGCCCTACGTGGCCTCCAAGTTTGCCGCTGTGGGCTACACTGACATGCTGAGGTCAGTCCTTTGTGCTCCAGATACAGATAAGTGTATGGTGGGGGAATACCTGGTGAAGAGTGTTGCTGCTCCAGTGGCTGGCTCGACCAGCGCTGCACGCATCTTGTTGTCCCCTGAAGCCTGATGGACAAGAAATTGTAGAGTACAGCCCAAGTCACACGGTTTCAAACCTAACAGACATACCTGACACCTTCATCCTTATTATGGTCTTCGTTAACGTAGTCATTATCTTGTCTGTTTTCAGAAATCCCTAACGTCTTCATCATTATTATCATAGGCATCATTGTCATGCCTGAGAATAAAACAACCAAAAAAATCAGTCAGTTTTTAGAAATTTTCTCATCTCCCGTCGCGCTCGCTACTCTTATTCCTGTATTATTATTATTATTATTTGTATTTGCGTACCACTATAAGTCAGGGCAGATTTTCCTGCATGACATTCGGGATGCACTCTCTAGGGATAGCGCGTCGCCACAAAAGCAGCGCCACCCATTTTTTGTCCCACTTTTCCTGTATGCATGCGTCTTTGTTTCCCTGTCAGAGTGGCTTTTAGCTACAGAATTTTGCCACCGACAACTCTCTTGTTGCTGTGAGTTCTTTTACGTGCGCTGAATGCGTGTCGCCCACGGGACCTCGGTTTATCGTCTCATCTGAAAAACTAGCACCCAGACCACCACGCACTGTGTAGTAGATGAGGGAAAAGTTTCGGGCACAAATGAGGATCGAACTTAAGACTTTGTAGGCAGTTGCGTTATTACCTTAATGATAGAAGCAACTGCTGCTGCTGTGGATTTTGAAGGCAGTGATGACTTGTGAGCATAGTCCCTGTGAATTATAGATGTGAAGGAAGGGGAAGCACTGGGAACAACAGCAGATACTTCAATTTGACATTGTAGATGAAGGAGTCCAGGGGGAAAGATTTAACACTGGCGATGACATGGAACGCTGAGAAATTCATATTGGATTTTGTTGTTGTTGTTGTTGTTGTTGTTGTTGTTGTTGTTGTTGTTGTTGTTGTTGTTGTTGTGTGTGAGTGAGTGAGTGAGTGCATGCGTGTATGTGTGTGTACATGTGTGTGTGTGTGTGTGTGTGTGTGTGTGTGTGTGTGTGTGTGTCTGTGTATGTGTGTGTGTGTGTGTGTGTCTGTGTGTGTGATCGTTTCATCGGATTCTATGTTCGTTCATCTCAGTGTTAATACCGATATTCTCATTAGCGTCGTTATAATTGTTCCGCTATTTGCAGCTTTCTAGCCGCCATGCTGTTGATTGTTTCAGCTCGGTTACTCATCTAAAGACCTCCAGCACAGTAACATTTCACAGACTTCAGTGTAAATCTTGTCACTGGAATGCTCATCGGTAAAGTTTAAGCGGCATTTGAACTCGGCAAAGAAAAGCCTAATACAAGGAAGTAGTCTATTTTTGAATCCAACACCAGGGACATGAACTAAGGAGGAGGAAAAAACCCAGCGGACGATCGATTGCAGAATAAAGATAGAAACATTTAGCAGAAAAGCAGGCTTTGACACACAAGTGACTTACATAATGAGAATTTGGTGAATGGCTCTGAAAGTTGCACTGCTCCAAACTGAATAAAAGGAGACAGAAGATTTTTTTTTTAAAAAGGAGAGAAGAAACAGAAAAAGGAGAAGATGAAGGAAGAGGAATAAGAGTTTTGTTGAGTAGCTCTTAAAATTGCAAAACTCCGACGATTCGAAACAGAAGTAAGGCAAGGGAGAAGAAAAAAAGAGAAATGGGACGAAGAGGACGAGGAGAGGAGGAAGAAGACAGATTTTTTTTCTTTTTTTGTTCCTAGGCTGCAGCCCCGAGGTTTACCAACAGTGAGACTTGTGTGTATGTGACCGTTTGTTTCCCTCCCCCGTCATTCACACAGAAGACTAAGCAGCAAAAGAAGAAGATGCAGATAAAGAAGAAGATTCCATGAATAAAAACGCCCTGGGGGTGTTGTGTTTTTCAGACGGGAGCTGTATCACCACGGGGTGACGGTGCACTCCATCGAACCCGGGGCCTACAACACCAACCTGCTCAGCGACCAGGCCTCGCGTGACTCCTTGGAGAGAGTGTTCCGCGCGGCCCCGCCCCACGTGCAGACAGTCTACGGGGATGACTATGTGGACAAAAGTCAGTGCTGGCCTGTATTTGTCCGGGGGTAACATTTGGTTGGGGGGGGGGGGGGGGTGTTGTGGTGGTCATAGGGTTTTTAAAAGTCAATGATGCTGGGATGTATTTTTCTGGTGGTAAATTTTGGTGGGGAGTTACGGGGGGGGGGGGGGGGGGGGGGGAGGAGAAGGGGTGGTGATAGGATTTCTAAAAGTCAGTGCTGGGCTGTATTTTTCAGGGGGTAAATTTTGGTCGGGGTGGAATGGGGTGAGGGTGGATTTCTAAAAGTCAGTGGTGTGGTGTATTTTTCTGGTGGTAAATTTTGGTGGTGGTTGGGGGGGGGGGGGGGGGCAGGAGAGAAGGGGTGGTGAGAGGATTTCTAAAAGTTAGTGATGGGCTGTATTTTTCTGATGGTAAATTTTGGCAGGGGTGGGTTGGGGTGGAGGATTTCTTAAAGTCAGTGCTGGGGTGTATTTTTCTGGTGGTAAATTTTGGTGGGGGTGGGGGGGGGGGGAGAGAGAAGGGGTGGTGAGAGGATTTCTGAAAGTCAGTGATGTGCTGTATTTTTCTGATGGTAAATTTTAGCAGGGGTGGGTTGGGGTGGAGGATTTCTTAAAGTCAGTGCTGGGGTGTATTTTTCTGGTGGAAAATTTTGGCGGGGGAGGGGGGGGGGGGGGTTAAGTCAGTGCTGTGGTTTATTATTCCAGTGTAAAAATTTAGAAGAGGGTTTTAAATGAAGATCGGTGGATCTGTTTTTGTGTTCCTTTTCTGGTCTTAATTACTCTAAAATAAAGTTTTTTTCATGTTGACTTTATCATATTCTTTTTAACGTTTTGTCTTCTTTGCTTTATGGCGATGGTTCTTATTATGTCTGCAATGAACAAACGTATATATAAAAACAGCAGTAGAAGAAGAAGAAAGACAAGAAGTGGTACTAGTAGTAGTAGTAGTAGTAGTGTAGTAGTACCGGTAGTAGTAGTAGTGGTAGTAGTGTAGTTAGTAGTGTAGTAGTAGTAGTAGTAGTAGTAGTAGTAGTAGTGGTAGTAGTAGTAGGTAGTGTAGTAGTAGAAGAACAACAGAAGAAGAAAGAAAGACAAAACGTAGTAGTAGAAGAAGAAGGACAAGAAGTAGTAGTAGTAGTAGGAGGAGGAGGAGGAGGAGGAGGAGGAGGAGAAGAAGAAGAAGGAAGAAGTAGAGAAGAGAGAGAGAGAGAAGAAGAAGAAGAAGAAGAAGAAGAAGAAGTTGTCGAAGAAGAAAAAAGAGAAGAAGGAAAAAATAAGTGAAGAAAAAAAAAAAAAAAAAGAAAAAAGGGGTGAAGAAGAAGAAGTAACAACAAGAAACAGCACAAGAAAGAGAAGGGTAAATTTAGAAAGAACCGACAGAGGGGGGGGGGAGTATAATAAAGTATTTCACTCGGTGATCCCCGTATGGTTTGTATAGATACTATAGAAGCACGCATCCGAATTGTCAGATATTACATGTCACTTTGGATGTGGCATTTCTGGCGTCACGCGGGATACACAACAAATGGAACTGTGTCAGCAGTTCTCAAATGGAGCAGTTTTAGCACGTCAGAAGTATATTCTAAGGATTGATGTCCTGTGTAGTCCAGTTTCAATTAAGCCCCGCATGAGAAAAGAATTGGAAAACAAACACAAAGAAACAACATAGGGTACACACGATCTGTAACTCTCTCTCTCTCTCTCTCTCTCTCTCTCTCTCTCTCTCTCTCTCTCTCTCTTCTTCTCTCTCCCTCTTCCTCCTTCTCTTCTGTTTTTTGTTTTGTTTACTGCGTGAGTGTATTAGTATTGGGCTTATTTTAATTTTATCATCATATATATCCCTAAGGGTGGGGACTGGACGTAAAAAAGCACATGAGTGCTTATTCATTATCCTCGAAATAAAAGAATTTGTCATTGTCATTCTCTCTCTCTCTCTCTCTCTCTCTCTCTCTCTCTCTCTCTCTCTCTCTCTCTCTCTCTCTCTCTCTCTCTCTCTCTCTCTCTCTCTCTGCGTGCTTTCATAGGCGTGCGCGCGTGTATGTGATAGGAAAAGAAACCGGGAGAGAAGGGTAGAGGGAGGAGGGGGATGATGGGTTTGCTCCCTTTGTGC
Source organism: Rapana venosa (assembly GCA_028751875.1). Taxonomy (NCBI): domain Eukaryota; kingdom Metazoa; phylum Mollusca; class Gastropoda; order Neogastropoda; family Muricidae; genus Rapana; species Rapana venosa. The sequence goes on along the minus strand of CM054153.1, from coordinate 50,752,710 downwards.
ATGCATGCTCTGCTACTCTTCCTTCATCTTTTTAACGAATTCGCCAATAATCATGTATGATTGTGTAAATCAATGCGTGTGTGTGTGTGTGTGTGTGTGGTGTGTGTGTGTGTGTGTGTGTGTGTGTGGTGTGTGTGTGTGCGTGCGTGCGTTGCGTGTGTATTTGTTGTGTGTTGCGTGCGTGTGCATTTGGAATTTGTTAAGACTATTATATGTATTGGTTGCATGACTGTAAGAATGAGTTGATGCAGCGCTTTGATGTCTTTTGCGATATGCGTATATGAATTGCATCATATCATTATCATCATTATCTTATCATCATATATTTATTAACATCATCATTATTATTACCATCATTTATTATTATTATCATCATCATTATTATTACCATCATTATTATATCATAATCATCACCATCATCACCATTATTATTATTATTATTTTATTATATTTATCATCACATGTACACACAGTGATGGAGGCGGTGGCAGACCTGAAACGCTACGTCGCCGGCGCCAACCCCGAAGAAGTTGTGGATGCCTTCGTGCACGCGCTGACCTCCCAGCGGCCTTCGGTGTCCTACGTGGTGGGCGTCAACGGCAACCTGCTCTTCCGACCCCTCCTCATGCTCCCCGCCAGACTGGCCGACCACATAGTCTGCAGGTTCGTCAGTCGTCCTCAGCAGCACTGAGGGACCAGGGTGTGGTCATTTCCCTCCCCAGGTGGTGGTGGTAGCAGGTAGAGGATCCGACTATTGTGGTTTTATTGTGGGCTTGTTTTGGTGTGTGGGGGTTGTTGTGGTTTTTTTTCGGGGGGAGGGTGGTTTTGGTTTGGAGCGTTTGTTTGCTTGGTTTTCCTTTGTTTGAGAGATTGATTCATTGGATTGGATTTTATTTTATTTTTCAGAAGGTGAAGGATTAAGCATGAGGAGAGGAGGAGGAGAGAGGAGGAGAGAGAGAGAGAGAGAGAGAGAGAGAGAGAGAGAGAGAACTGAGAGAGAGAGAGAGAGAAGAATCGAGCTGGAACAAGAGAGAGAGAGAGAGAGAGAGAGAGAGAGAGAGAGAGAGAGAGAGAGAGAGAGAGAGAGAGAGAGAACGAACGAACTCGAGCTGGAACAAGAGAGAGAGAGATATTTTCTTCTTTTATTTCGAGGATAATGGAATAAGCACTCGTGTGGTGTTTTTTTATCATCCAGTCCCCGTGTGTACGCAGTTTTGTAAATTGTGTCATCCGTTCCCACCGACACACAATGGCTTACTCTTACGAAAAGCGGAACGGGATTTAACGTGTACGCATTATGTTCTGCGTGCGTTTGTACACAGGACTTCAGTTTATAGTCTCATCGGAAGGGGGGGGGGGAGAGAGAGAGAGAGAGAGAGATTCGGATTCGGATTCGGATGTTTATTCATTAGGCCATAGCCCATAATGAAGGGGAAAGTGAACAAAAAACCAAATCATCAGAAACATTAAAAACAAACATACAATCAACAATATGATAATCATAATAATGAACTATGATGTTGCAATTTGAGAGAGAGAGAGAGAGAGAGAGAGAGAGAGAGAGAGAGAGAGAGAGAGAGAGAGAGAGAGAGAGAGAGAGAGAGCTGGAAGGATATTGTGTCCACACAAAAAGGCCATTTGTTTGTTTTTTTAACCCCACCGTTTAGTTAGCTGCGTTCCGACTTCGGGAAGAGTGTCTAAACACGACACCTAGGTGCGTGCGTTTTATTAAAAAAAAAGTCATCCATTCCTACCAGGACAAAATGGCCTACTCTTGAGAAAAGTGGAACGGGTTTTTAACGTGTGCGCGCAAGATGTTCTGCGTGTATTTGCTCACGGGGCTTCGGTTTACAGTCTCATCCGAAGGACTCTGACATTCAGTTCGGTTTTCTCGTCAAACTTGGGAAGAAAGGGCGAGTCTGGGAATCGAACCCAGAACCTCACGGTTTACTTGTTAGGCAGGTGAACGTCTTATCAACCGTCCTGCCACCTTCCGTTTTTCACTGCTTTGCTGCCGTAATTTGAAGGCCGAAAGACCTTATTTCTATTATGGTTGTTTATTTTATAACCTAGTTTTTACTGTCGTTAGAAACTTTGTTTTTCGAATTCTACCAACCCTAAGGGAAAATATTGTGATATTGTGCATTTAAGTGTAAAGTTGTGGTCACAATATGTGTTGTGCTTTACTGCTTATACAGACTAGTGTCGGGATGTTTTGTTGTTGTTGTTGGGTTTTTTTTCCCCCCAGTTCCTTGGCTAGAACTTTGAGGTTCACCAATGGTGAGATTTTTCCTTTTGCGACCCCCCCCCCCTTTTTTTGGGAGGGGGGGAGGGGGGGGGGCTGCCACTAAGGTGGCCACATTCAGTCTGGGGGGAGGATGTCTACACACCACACTATTGTGTATGCATTTTTTCTTTCTTTTTTGTTGTTGGTTGTCATCCGTTCTCGTCGGCACAAATGGCCTACTCTTCCGAGAGGGAGAACGGGTTGTATCTCGACTTTTAAAAAAAGTAGTATACAAACGTGTGCGCAAGGTGTTCCCCGTGTGTTCTCAACCAGGGGCCTCAAGTTTATAGTCTCATCCGAAGGACTTTTCGGGGGGAGTGGAGTAAGCACTAATGTTAACTCCAGGGGAAACAATCCCCTTGGAACGGATTTGGCAGTGGATTGCTCAAAACGGAGCTGGAACCCAGGCTGTCAAATGGCCAGAGCAACGCTCTAACCACTAGACTATCCCTCCCCTTTCTCCCCCCCCCCCCTTCCTCTGTAATATGAAGGTATAATATCTTGGATTTATGCTTTTTTTAGGATGGTTGTTCGGTTTCTTTATCATGATATAATTATAGCCTGTTTAAACATACTGTGCTTTTAAACTCTTTTGGTTTGGAGGCGCGCGCGTGCGTGCTTTTTAGTATATTTTTTCCTCTCGCATTTGAATCAATTCAAATGATCTATGAGTGTGTTACAATCTCGTTTCTTTTAGGTTGCAAAAATGTTGTCATATTATAATATTTTATTTATTTATCTATTTATTCTTTTATATCGAGGATAATGGAATAAGCACTCATGTGCTATTTTTTGACATCCATTCCCTGTGTGTATGCGGATTGTAAATTTTGTTATCTGTTCACATCGCCACACGATGGCCTACTTTTTCGAAAAGCCGAACAGGATTTAACGTGTGCGCAAGATGTTCTGCCAGTGTTCCCACACGGGTCCTCGGTTTATAGTATCATCCAGAGGACTTTTGGGGAGAGTGGAGTCGGCGCTGATGTTAACTCCAGGGGGAAATACCTCTTGAACGGGATTGAATCCGGGTCGTCAGATTGCAAGGCAATGTTCTAACCACTAGGCTTATCCCATCCAGGGGAGAGAGAGAAGCATTGTGCTCTCTCTCTCTCTCACTCTCTCTCTCTCTCTGTCTATATATATATATATTTATATATATAGACAGACAGAGAGAGAGAGAGAGAGAGAGAGAGAGAGGAGAGAGAGAACTATCCTGTCTTTTACATTGTTCATCATCTGACAACTTTTAAATATCATCTCATAATTGAGCTTTTAGGTACATCAATTTTGTTTGTTTGTTGTTGTTTTTTGTAGATGACATGCAATCCCCCAAAACACTGCAGTACAGAGACGCCTATATAGTATCACTATTTATCAATATTTTAGCATGATACATAACAGTAATTCTCTCTGCCCCACATGCAAGGCACAAATTTCTGCTAACCAAGCTCTTATCCAATTGTTCAATGATATACTCGTGGGTTTGCAGGTATCATGATATATACAACAGAAGAGAAAAAGGGGAAAATGTTGTGCAATTTACCTAAAATGAAAACATTGAGGTAAGATATCAGTTGGGTGTTTTTTTTGGTGTGTTATACCATCGGGTTGTTTTTTCCTTTGTTGATATGCATGTTGGTTTTTTAAAATGTGTTTTTATTGCTGTTTGTTTGGTGTTGAAAAATATCCTCTTCTACATATTTCTACAAATGTATATATATTTTTCTCTTTTAAAATGTTACTTTGACGAAATGAGAGCTTGAAAAATGTGTTTTAAGAATTTTTAAAAAACCTCTCTAAATTGTAATCAAAATTCTCCGTATATGTGTCACAATTTTCAGTTTTCAAATCATAATCTGTGACTGCTGTGACACCAGGAGAGAGAGAGAGAGAGAGATTAAAAAAATGTTTTAATTATTTTATATCGAGGATAATGGAATAAGCGCTTATGTGCTTTATTACATCCAGTGTCCCTGTGTATGCGGTTTTGTAAATTCTATCATCTGGTCCTACCAGCACACAATGGCCTAGAGTGAGAGAGAGGGGAGAGGGAGGGTCAGGTTTGTGTTTGTGTGTGCATATTATTTTTGGGTGTATTGCTGTTAGGTTATTTCTCCTGTTCAATTTGTTTGTAATCCTCCATGCCCCCAAAAGGGGTGAAAGAAATTAAATCTTGAATCATGAGAGAGAGAGAGAGAGAGAGAGAGAGAGAGAGAGAGAGAGAGAGAGAGAGAGAGAGAGAGAGAGAAGTAGTTAGATTTGTATGGAAAAATTTTTTTTCCTGATATGAAACAAGATACACACAAGTTATGGAATTTGGCACTCCTACAGTTGCACTGAATCAATGTTTCAGTTTAGCATGGCCTCAAGGAATGCAATGCCACAGATCTATCTGTCATTGAGGACGCCCTTGGCTTGTGCAACCAATCTGATCTATGCCTCTGGGCCAAAAATAAAAATAAAATAATGTTTTGAGTCATCCATTACGTCAAAAGCTCCATGCTTCAGTGTTGAGCTTGCTATAATATATTCATCTCATTAGCATATATCGTGGACCCAGTAGGGTCAGGCCCCTTTTGGAGAATTAAAAATCTTAGCCCTGTGTTCTTGGTAATTAAAGGATTACCACTGACATCTTATTTGTCGACAGTAATCTATCATAAAGGATGTGTAGTTTGACACGTTGGCAGCTGCCATTGGGAAGGGGGGGGGGGAGGACAGGGAGTGGGGTGGGGGTGGGGGGGGGGAGATACAAGCCTCCAAACCTTAATGTATTATTTGTGTAGAAGAATTCATAGTTAAGGTTGGGCTGATGCAGGTGCAGGGGTTAACACAATGGGTTATAAGCTGGTAGGTCCTTGTTTAGAGCCTCATGAGGCAAGGTGTATGCGTGTGTGTGTGTGTGTGTGTATTGGTGTGTGTGTGTGTGTGTGTGTGTGCAATGTATATGGGCGTGTGTAGCAGGAGGGAAGGGGGGGATGAGGAAGAAGTAGGTAAAAGTTTCAACAGAATCTTGATTCTGGAATGGGAAGGGTCCAGACGAGGTGTGGGAATGCTACAGACCCTTTCAGTATATAAATAGCTTCCCAGTGTATGGAAATTCTGTGTTAGAGATTCCCCACCCCCCCCCCCCTCCCCCCCCTCCTCTCTCTCTCTTCTCTCTCTTCTCTCTCTTCTCGGAGGAAAAATTGTTGTGTGTAGGGGAGTAAGACAGAATCAGTTGAATAAAACGCAAAATAGGTGTTTGTCCTAATCGCTATGTTTATTACTGATATTCATTATGGATAAGTAAATTTTAAAAATTTTAATAAAGCAGAGCAGTAGTTTTTGGATACACTAGTCATGCTACTCATCATTTTGGTTCGTGGCTATCATTTTTTTTAGATTAAGTATGTTCTGATTGGGGACGGTCGGAGCACCTTTTGCTTTCCCCCAGCCAAGGTTAGGCAGCATTGAGCAGGGTTTCCAGTTGGATGGATGACCGTTTGCGTTCCTTGGCTTCAGTACAGTCCCCCCATTTCACCCAGCTATAAAATGGGTACCTGCCTCTTTAGGGTCAGGAAAGGTAAAACAGCGAGGGAGAGGAGATGGGTGCCACCCTCAATATGCTGGCTCCTAGAGAAGTAATGCCTCTCTCCCCTACGACCTTAAAAGGTTATGGGACACCATTACCTTTTCATATTCCCATTCGCTCCCAAACCTCATGTGTTGTGGTCGAAGGCTTATGATGTACATTACACTTGTTCATGCTTCTCTCTCTCTCTCTCTCTTCTCTCTCTCTCTCTCTCTCTCTCTCTCTCTCTCTCTCTCTCTCTCTCTCTCTCTCTCTCTCTCTCTCTCTGTGAGAGGAGAAAGTGGAGGGTTGGATGTAAAACAACAACAACAACAACAACAACAACACAGGTAATCTTGAATCCATTACCCTCTAAATAGTAAAGCATTACTTGTACTCGTTTCATGTGTTGGTGCTACATTGTTCTGAATAAATTTTTATTTAAACCAAAATTCGTTCAATTCTCTCTCTCTCTCTCTCTCTCTCTCTCTCTCTCTCTCTCTCTCTCTCTCTCTCTCTGTATGGTTTAGCATTATGATTTTGCATTTGTTGCTTAGGGTTATCAAAATCAGCTAAAAACAAGCCCCCCCCCCCCACCTGATTAAAAAAAATCCAAACCCCCAAAAGAAAAAAAACAACAACAGAGAACCCAACAACAACAACAACAACAACAAAGACCAAAACTGTTTATGCTTTAACCAGGGATGTATTTTGTTCTCCAATATTCACACATGAAAAGCACCAGCATAGCAAGAAGTCATGGATTTTCACAGGTGCAAACATGTGACGCTCCACCCCAAAATGAGTGGCTTAGCACATGACCCACTTTTCAGGCTAGGAGCCATTTTAGGCAAGGGGGGAGGGAGGGGATGGGGGTTCAGGTTGTCGATTTTGAGATTTCCCTTGGTTTATAAAGCTATAGCCATTATTCTACCTTGTAATGAATTAATCAAGGCATAATTTTGTTTCCTTTTGCTTAAAAAAAATTTTTTTTAACTACTCAAGCCCTCACTCTGACCACATATTACAATGCTTGTCAATTTCTCATTTTGTCACTTCATGTAGTCTATCATGTAATAACTTTTCATAGAATTGTCCGATTTTCAGTGTATTTGTTGGTATTGGATAGACCTGTTTATGGCAGATGGATAACATGTCAATAACCAAAACTTGATCTCTGGTGCAATGCGATTCATTGTCTGGTGGAGCGTCACATATTATGATGGCTCAGGAACAAAACCAGTTAGAAAAAGGGATCATGCTTTCCATACTGGTGGTAGTAGTAGTAGTAATTCAAAAATGGGAAATAAGGGTTCTTTAAGGAATTCGGGACGTCATAGAAATAGTCATCTTGGTAATGGAAGATGTTAACTTGAGTCTTCTTCGGTTTGGTTGTGGTTGTTTCCAGAGTCCCACCACTGCCAGCAGTTGTCGATATCGGTGCACTAGTACTAGTCGTCGATATCGGTGCACTAGTACTAGTCGTCGATATCGGTGTACTAGTCGTCGATATCGGTGTACTAGTTGTCGATATCGGTGCACTAGTACTAGTCATCGATATCGGTGCACTAGTACTAGTTGTCGATATCGGTGCACTAGTGCTCGTCGTCCATATCAGTGCATAAGGATTTGTCGTTGGCATTTCAATATTAGGTGTTGGTGCCTCAGTACTCGTCGTTGGCATTTCGGTACTAGTCGTTGGTGCATCAGTACTCGTGGTGGGCATTTCAGTACTAGTCATTGGTGCACCCGTAGTCGTCGTAGGCATTTCTGTACTAGTCGTCGGTGCATCAGTACTCGTCGTTGGCATTTCAGTACTAGTCGTCGGTGCATCAGTACTCGTCGTTGGCATTTCAGTACTAGTCGTCGGTGCATCAGTACTCGTCGTGGGCATTTCAGTACTAGTCGTCGGTGCATCAGTACTCGTCGTGGGCATTTCAGTACTAGTCGTCGGTGCCTCAGTACTCGTCGTTGGCATTTCAGTACTAATCGTCGGTGCACCCGTACTCGTCGTTAATGATCCAGTAGAATCCGTCATTGGATTACCGTCAGTCAGGGAAGCCCCATAAGAAGGAGCGTGTGTTTCGGGTGGAGGGTCGAATAATGTATCATGTGGTACGTTTGGAGCGTATGGGTTTTGCCGATGAAAGTCACCAGCACCTGAAAAAGAAGACCCCAAAAAAAGAAAAAAATGAAATGAGGCAGGAATCCAGAGGATGAGAAAATACGTGGATGGATAAATATACATAGTTTTGTGCGTTAGCTCTAGACACAAAAAGATTCCGGGTAACATTTTTATTCATTTATTTGCTTATATCATTTATTTGTCTATTTATTTATTCTTTTAATTTTAAGGATAATGGAATAATCACTCACGTGCTTCTCTTTTTTCAACATCCAGTCCCCTTGTGCATGCGGTGTTTGTAAATTTTGTCATCCACTCCCACCCTCACACAATGGATGTCCTACTCTTCCGAAAAGCAGAACATGTTGTTTCGTTTGTTTGAATGTGTTGACAAGGAACTACTCTGTACTCACAATTGTGTTACAGATAAAGGGGAGGGGTACACAAAGTTCAGGGACGCCAGGAAAAAAAATGTTCCCAAAGTTCGGTTAAAGATCACTGTCTGTGTGTAGATGTCTGTTTTACTACTCTCCTCAGCTGTAAGCGTGGGGACGGGGTAGCTCAGTGGTCAGAGCACTCGCTTTCCCCCAGCCAAGGTTGAGCAGCATCGAGCGTGGGTACCACTTGGATGGGTGACCGTTTGCGCGCCCTGGCTTCAGTACAGTCCCCTCCCCCCCCCCCCCCCCCCCAGTCACCCTGCTGACAATGGGTACCTGCCCTCTTTAGGGTCAGGGAAGGCAAAGCAGCGAGGGAGACGAGATGGGCGCCGCCCTCAATATGCTGGCCCCCTAGAGAAGCTGAGGTCTCTGACGCCTAGCTCCCCTACGACCTTATAGGTTATGGGACACCTGTTACCCTTTTTACATTTGTAAATTACATTCAACTGACTTGAAGAAAGAGTCCCATATTATATCATCAATCATCATCAGTCCCGTGACCTTGGCGGTCGTGGAGGAGACACGAAAGACGATGCCGTGGTAAGCCTCCTCCATCCATCTCGGTCCTCGGCTCTGCGCAGTAGTGCCGAGTCAGTCATCCTGGTCCATTCCCTGATGTTGTCCATCCATGACTTGTTCTGTCTTGCCCTCTTTCTGCCACCTTCGAGTGTTCCCTGCAGTACTGTTTTTGGCAGTGTTGTGGCGGGTGACGTGGCCGAACCATGTCAGCTTTTTCTTCTTGACGATGGTGAGAAGGGGTTCCTGTGGACCTGCCAGCCGTGTTATTTGACTCTTGACAAATTCATTGGTCTTTCGTTCTCTCCGGGATATGCCCAGCAGTTTTCTATGACATTTTGTTTCAAATGACTGGATTCGCTTTGCTGTTAAAGCAGTCAATATCCAGGTTTCACTTCCGTACAGCAGGATAGTCTGAATTAGGGCTTTGTAGAGCTTTAGTTTGATTGGGAAACTGATCTCTTTACTTTTCCATATGGTGGTGAGTTTTGTCATGGAAGATGTTGCCATGGCTAGTCTGACTTTGATTTCTGTCGTCGATCGCCCGTCCTTTGTGAGTGTAGCGCCAAGGTATTTAAAAGCGTCTACCTCCTCCAGTTGCTGGCCGTTCATGTAAATTTTAGCAGTGGCGTTGCTCGTGCTGTTCACAAGTACTTTACTTTTCTCCGAGCTCACCTCCATCCCATTTGCTCCAGCTCTGTTCTCAAGTCTGGTCGTAAGATCTTGCAGCTCTGTGTTACTTCCGCCCATGAGGTCAATGTCATCGGCAAACCGCAAGTTGTTGAGGGGTCTGCCGCCAATGGAGATGGTAGAGTGGAAGTCATGGAGGGTTTCTCTCATAATGTTTTCCAAGAACAGATTAAACAGGACTGGAGGAGATAACAGGCATCCTTGTCGGACCCCAACTGTGGTTTTGAAGTAGTCTGCGACCTGATTGTTCAGAAGGACTGCACTGCTTGCGGTGTTGTGTAGTGCTTGAATGGTTTGCACTAGTCTTTCTTCAATGCAAACATTTTGAGGACCTGCCACAGGCCTTCGTGCCATACTCTGTCGAAAGCCTTCTTGAAGTCGATGAAGTTGTGGAACAGGTCTCTCTGATGTTGAAGATGTTTTTCCATCAGGATGTGGCAGTTAAAAATCTGTTCGATTGTGCTCCTGCCTGCCCTGAACCCAGCTTGTTCCTCTGCAAGGTGTTCTTCTGCCTCCTTCTTGAGTCGATTCAAAATAACTTTGAGCATGATCTTGCTGGCGTGGCTGATGAGGCTGATTGTTCTATAGTTTTGGCATTGGCGTAAATTCTCCTTCTTGGGCAGGGGTATGATGAGTGATTGTGTCCAGTCTGTTGGCCACTGTTTTGTCTCCCAAATCTTTCTGACAGATAGCTGTAACATGTGTGATGACTGTTTCGCCACCATGCTTGAGCAACTCTGCTGGTATGTTGTCTGCTCCTGGGGACTTTCCTACTGGTAAACTGCGTATGGCTTCTTCCACTTCTTCCCTCAGTATAGGTAATGGCGAGGGTACTCTTGATGTTGCTGCTTCCTCTTCTATTATGCTCTTGTCAGGTTGGATTGGGTAGTTGTATAGTTCTTGACAATAATCAGACCACCTGTTCAATGCAGCTGAGCTTTCTGTGAGGAGGTTTCCGGAGCTGTCTTCAATGACTGATGATTTGGTTTGAAGTGGTTTTGTGAGTTTATATATATATATATATATATGTGTGTGTGTGTGTGTGTGTGTGTGTGTGTGTGTGTGTACACACAGAGAGACAGCACAAACGTATATCAATATCACCATCATCACTTTCATCATCTACAACACCATCATCAATGTTATCTTCATCATCTACACTATCATCATTTTCTTCAACCTGTTCAATTATCATTGACACGATTATCATCTTCAATATCTACATCATAGTCACGACCATCATCTACATCATTGTTTCCATTGTTATCGTCAACATTATACATCATTGTCATCATTGTTATCTTTGACATCTTCATCATAGTCACCGTCACCACTGTCACCTTCAATATCTGCACCATCACCTTTAAATTAATAATCCACATCATCACCACCATCAGCATCAACATCACCTGCAACATCTCCATCATCGTCGCCATCATCTTCCTGATCATCTGTATCATCATCGTCTCCTCAGAAAATAGGTCCTCCTCTTCATCATCTGCATCACCATCACGGTTTTCGCCAACTACATGAACATCACCATCAACCCCCTTATCATTGTCACCGTCATAATCCTTAACCGCTACATCAACATCTTCAACATCTACATTATCGTCATCGCTATCTATTAACAGCTGCATAAATCATTATCAACATCATTATCATCTTCGTAAATATCTGTATCATCGTCACGCCACCTTGTAACGCATATTAATAATAATAATAAATGGAATTTATATAGCGCTATATCTTGTTAAAAAAAAAAGACAAATCAAGCACTTGCATCCATTCCACTCCTACACGTGCAACCAACAATGATTAATAGTTTGACAAATTCAAATCAACACAAACGTACGCGCGCGTGCACGCACGCACGCACGCGCGCCACACACACACACACACACACACACACACACACACACACACCACACACACACACACACACAGGTTATATGCTTCATCAGGGTGATGGGAATTTAGGCCATTGAAGGCAAAGACGGATAATTATGAGATGAAACTGTAGGGGGAGGTCTTAGGTTTGAAATAGGTATGTCTTGAGGCTGGATTTAAAAGTGTTGTAAGTAGGCTTTTCCCGAAGGGAGAGAGGGAGGTCGTTCCAGATTGATGGACCAGAAACAGAGAAAGAGCGACGGCCGACGTTGGACTGGTTGAATCTAGGTATTTGTAAGCACAGGGTATCTGCAGCAGAGCGGAGGGAACGAGAAGGAGTGTACAGGTGAAGACATTCACAGAGGTAGGAAGGTGCTGTTTTATGGAGACATTTGTAACAGAGGGTACAGATCTTGTACTTTACTCTCTGTGGCACAGGCAACCAGTGGAGAGATTGCAAGAGAGGAGTACTATGCTCAGATTTTTTCTTTTTGAGAACAAGTCGAGCAGCAGAGTTTTGAATGCGTTGAAGGGAGTAGATAGATGATGCTGGCAGACCAGCCAAAAGAGAATTGCAATAGTCCAGACGTGAAAGAATGAGAGATGTGACAAGTTTGGATGTTGCATCAGTGGACAGGTACTTTCGAATTGCACTTATACGCCGTAATTGATAGTAGCATGACTGACAGGTCTGGGTGATGAATTTTTGCATGGAAAGCGTGTTGTCGATAACAACACCAAGATACTTGACTGTGGTGGATAGAGGAACTGTTATATTGCCAAAATCTATTGAAGCTGTTGTGATGGAAGAGAGTTTGTGTTTGGTCCCTACAATAATGGCTTCCGTTTTATCTGCGTTTAGCTGTAATTTGTTTTGTATCATCCAGTTTTGAATATCTTGGAGGCAGTGTGACATATTTGTCAAGAGAGAAGGCAGTTTTTCAGGAGTATCACTGCTTTGAATCTGAGAGTCATCAGCGTAGAAATGATGGTTGATCTGGTAACGGTTTATTATATGTGACAGTGGAGCAGTGTAGAGAGTGAAAAGAACAGGGCCCAGAACGGATCCCTGCGGGACTCCGCATTCCAGTTTGGCAGGTATTAATTGAATCTTGTTTATTGCAACTGTCTGGAATCGGTCTGTGAGGTATGAACTGAACCAGGTGAGGGCTGCCCTTTTAATACCGAACGTTTTTTGGAGACGGGCGAGAAGAATAGAGTGATCTGTAGTGTCAAATGCTGCAGATAAGTCGAGAAGAGTGAGAAGAGAGATTTTCCCTGAGTCGGAAGCGTGTAGAAGCATGTTTAACGTATGGACTAGGGTGGTTTCAGTGCTGTGGTTGACGTGATAGGCAGACTGAAATGCGGTAAGGAGACTATTTGAATGAAGATGGATGTTAAGTTGTTTCAGAACGACTTTTACAAGGACCTTGGAGATGAAAGGTAGGTTAGAAACAGGCCTGTAATTCTTCAGAATGTTAGGGTCGAGGTCGTGCTTTTTGAGTAGAGGTGAAATAATTGCAGTTTTAAGAGCTGATGGAAAAATTCCTGAAAGAAGAGATGAGTTTACTATTTTTGTGATAGTTGGTATCAGCTGGGGAAGGCACTGTGTGAAAAGAGAAGCAGGTACAGGATCGAGATCGTATGATTTTATGGTCATTTCATTAAAAAATTTTCCAGATTTCTTCGTCACTTGTTGGCTGAAAGGAAAGGAGAGGAGTGCCAGTGAATTGGGGATCAGGAGGTACAGGTTGGAAAGGAGCCTGATCCAGTCTGGAGCGAATGTTACGGACTTTGTCAAAAAAGAATGAGGAATATATATCAGGAAGTTCAGAGAGACTGTGGACAGTAGGCAGAGGGTTTGTCTTTGCAGATCCAAGAAGAGTTGAGGTGAGGGAAAAAAGAGATTTCATGGACGTGGCATCAAGAACTTGAGCAGAGTAGTAGTTTGTCTTCCCTGAGTGGATTAAGGTTTTGACTTTGTTGGTTTGTTTTCGAAAGAGCTGTTTGTTTATTTCAGTTTTAGTTTTTCGCCATTGCCGTTCTAGTTGTCAGCGTTTGCGCTTTGCCACCAAGATATCATGGGCGTACCATGGGGCAAAGGGCCTATCGGGAAGAAAATGGTCAGTGGGAGGTGTGTGCTCATCAAGCAGTTGGCTGAGAACATTGTTATAGTGTTTGAGGGGTCAGTGTGGTCAGGGATTTGTGATAGGCGTTCAGCAGCTTTTGAAGAGAACATATTAATATCTATGGCCTTGAGGTTACATGGGTGATGCACTTCTTTTTTCTGATAGGTTTTGCGATATTAAGGATGAAAAGAATAGTGGAATGATCAGAATGCAGTTGGTCAGTGACTGAGACAGAGGTGACAAGATCATGTGAAACATCAGTAATGAGCCAGAGAGAGAGAGAGAGAGTTTTAGATTTTTAAAAATTTTATTCTTTTATATCAGGGATAATGGAATAAGCACTTATGTGCTTTTTTACATCCAGTCCCGGTATGTGTGTATAGGGATTTGTAAATTCTATCATCTGTTCCCACCCGCACACAATGGCCAAGAGAGAGAGAGAGAGAGTGGGGGGTCAGGTTTGTGTTTGTGTGTGCATATTATTTTTGGGTGTATTGCTGTTAGGTTATTTCTCCTGTTCAACTTGTTTGTAATCCTCCATGCCCCCAAAAGGGATGAAAGAAATTAAATCTTGAATCATGAGAGAGAGAGAGAAAGAGAGAGAGAGAGAGCAGTGGTTAGATTTGTATGAAAAAATCTTTTTTTCCTGATATGAAACAAGATACACACAAGTTATGGAATTTGGTGATACCAAACAAGGTACACACAAGTTATGGAATTGGGCACTCCTACAGTTGCACTGAATCAATGTTTCAGTTTAGCATGGCCTCAAGGAATGCAACACAACAGATCTATCTGTCAGTGAGGACACCCTTGGCTTGTGTAACCGATCTGATCTCTATGCCTCCAGGCCAAAAGTAAAAATAAAATAATGTTTTGAGTCATCCATTACGTCAAAAGCTCCAGCTTCAGTGTTGACAGCTTGCTATAATATATTCATCTCATTAGCATATATCGTGGACCCAGTAGGGTCGGGCCCCTTTTGGAGAATTAAAAATCTAAACCCTGTGTTCTTCCTAATTGAAGGATTGCCACTGACAGCTTATTTGTCGACAGTAATCTATCATAAAGGATGTGTAGTTTGACACGTTGGCAGCTGCCATTGGGAATGGGAAGGGGGGGAGGGAAGGGAGTGGGTGTGGGGGGGGGGGGGGGGGGGGGGGGGGGGGGGGGGGGGGGGGGGGGGGGGGGGGGAGGGGGGGGGGGGGATACAAGCCTCCAAACCTTAATGTATTATTTGTGTAGAAGAATTCACAGTTATGGTTGGGCTGATGCAGGTGCAGGGGTTAACACAATGGGTTATAAGCTGGTAGGTCTTTATTTAGAGCCTTGGATGAGGCAAGGTGTGTGTGTGTGTGTTGTGTCAAGTCAAATTTTTATTTCCAGATGGTACATTGAATAAGCAATGCATTTGCTTTTTTCATCAAGCCATCTATCTAAGAACACATTTCTTAATGATTATACTAAAATACTACATTATTGCATCCATTACCATTAAATTAAACCAGTAAAAAGAGGAAAATCGATAAGATAATAGATTGAAAAATACAAATTACACACATATACATACACAGCACACACATACTACTCATACACACCTGCACACCTGTGCCCTCAGTACACACACACACTTAAATAAAGAATGTTTTAAGAATTAAAAAAAAAAGAATCATCAAACATCAGGGCAAACAAATTACTTCACCTATTATATAATCCATTCTTTTATATTTATACTTTAGATAATAAAAAGGTACAGGAACAAAACGTTAGAAAATGCTAGGCATTCATTGCGTCATTACTGACAATATTGCCTTCAATGACCTCCCCTCTCCTCCGCCACCCAGCAAATGTGTGCTTTTATGGCTCATACTCTTCAAATAGCCCTTTTAAAAAATAATATATTCACACAATAACTATCAAACAAGCAAGATAAGTCAAATAAGACAATTATAATGATAATCATAATAGAGATACAATAATAACAACACTCACCCATCACCATGAGACAACAATATAACAAATAATCCCCATCATCATGAGACAACAACATAACGATAATAACAGAAAAGCATTGGAAAGGAGGGGGGTGGATGGAGTATCAAGGGGGAAGGGGAAAAACACATTTAATCAAATAGAAAAATAATAATAAAGAAACAATTATTCAAACAAGTAAAACCCCAATACCATACAAAATTCAAAAGCCCACAATCAACTGGACTATCAAACTAAAACAATATCGCTTATAATAGTACTAACAATCTCATCTCTAACTGCAATAAAAACAACATCCATGATAAAATCTATTGAATTGGACAAGAGAAAAAGCATGAGGAGAGGTGAGGAGAGAGACAATGACAATGACAAAATCTTTTATTTCGAGGATAATGAATAAACACCCATGTGCTTTTTTACATCCAGTCCCCACCCTTAGGGATATATATGATAATAAAATAAAGCCCATAGCAATACACTTACACAGTATACGGAAAAATATCTACACAAAAATCCCCACAAAAATCACCGAAGAGAGAAAAAAAAGTAGCAACAAGTAAGAAAGAAGCAAAACAGAAAACACAAAAACAACCGAAAAAATAGCAAAGAAACCAAGAGCAAAACAAAAGAGGCAACAACAACAAGGGGAGAGGGGACAAGACACCAAATAGTCCCCCCCCCTCCAAAAAACAACAACAACCCCAAACCCAAACCAAAACAGAGCCAAACAAAGCAAAACCTTCTTAATATAAAGGAGAACAAACCACGTAAATAGTATCATGTTGGCTAACAGAAAGAAACGTCAAAAATTCTTTGTGCTTTTATGGGAAGCAACAGCAATAGTAAACTACATGAAACAAAGATTGTATAAGCAATTTGCGTCCCCATGCACACATACACACACGCACACACACACACACACACGCGCGCGCGCGAACGCACTCACACCATACATCAATGCCAACATCAAATCTGTATGAATATCATGCATAGTCATAGGAAAGGACATCTGCACTATGGAATTAGCTATACATAATTGGTACGCTCAAGACAAGATATCAAAATAAAACATTCACTAAATCTCAAATACAATCAACTTACGCAATAAAACTGAAATATTAAATCTGAATAAAGCATTCAACAGGATACTAATTGTAAACACGACAATTACATCTATAAGCAAACAATAAAAGGAGAGGACGAGAGAGAGAGAGAGAGAGAGAGAGAGAGAGAGAGAGAGAGAGAGAGAGAGGCACAGTACATTTTGAATCCATATGATATTGCATATAGTTTTCAATTCATCAACACTATCACCATTAGCACTCACTGTGATTTAACATTGTACATGTTGAGATCGTCCTAGAGTCATAATAAAGAAGTAGGATAGGGGGAAAATCATTTCTAGAAGTCATTTTCAATAACACAATAGCCATATACAAGTAAAACATTCACACTTATACAGAGAGAGAGAGAGGGGTGGGGGGGGGGGGGGGGGGGCGGAAGGAGGGGGAGAGAGAGAGAGAGAGAGGATAATTTGGTATAATGTAAGGGAGGATATATTTACTTTGTTTCCAACAGATCAAGTGTGGATTTTTATTTTTTATGCATCAAGTAGATGAAAAAATTACTTTTGAAGATTGTTACTGATTGGTATTGTCTAAATGAGTCAGGAAGGGAGTTCCACAGCACAGGGCCTGAGTAAAGTAAGCTAGATTTGAACAAATCTATTCTTGGGATTGGGACACTCGGCTTTTCAGTATTTCTGGGATGATTCATTGGGAACCTGTCTTTTAAGGATGAGGGAAAAGTTCCTGTCATTATCTTAAACATCATGAGGCCTTTGTTAAATCTTAGTCTTTGGTGTAGGGGAAGAATATTTAATTGAGTATAATCCACTTCTAGTAAGGTAGTCTTCTTCAGAAGAACCAGTTTAAGAGCACGTTTATACAGACTAAATAATGTTTCCATAGTGTTTGCACTAGCAGAATCCCACAGGGTTGAAGCATAATCTATTGAAGATTGTATATAAGATTGGAAGAATAGTTTTCTTGAAGGAAGGCAAGAAAATGTTTGATTTTAGTCAATTGGTATACTCTTTGAGACATGCATTTGCACAGATGGGATATGTGATGGTACCAGCTGAGATTTTCATCAATTTTTACTCCTAGAACTTTGTGTTGAGAGGCTTGTTCGATTGTTTCCTTTTCAATATGGATTGGAGAAAGTTTATGAGATAGATTTTGTCGCTTTTGTCTGGTAGTGATAAGCATGCATTTTGTTTTTTGGGGGTGTATAGACATGTGGTTTAGTTCAGTCCATTTGACAAGATCATCAGTGCTATTTTGCAATCTCTTTCCTGCCTCCCCCTCCCTCCACACATACACAGCATGTGACTAGAATTTCTAGTCACAGTAAGACATACTTGAATTTTTTAAAAGAAATGCAGTAAGTGCTGATAAATGTAAGTATGGTTGATTTTCCGTATTAGTCATGGTTGATTTGCCTTATTAGTCAATTCCTAGGCATTCATGCATTAGATGGCTTTTTAGCTGTGTCTTGAACTGATTTTTGGTTTTGATACATTTTAAGCGTTTTGGGAGCTTGTTCCATAAATCACTACCTGAGTACAAGAAGCTTGTTTTGTAAAGATTATTTCTTGGTCTCGGAAATGTTAGTAGATGATTATGTCTGTTTTCATTGATTTTGAAGCTATTGGTGATCTTTGGAGGGGCATTTCCATTGACAACTTTCTGGACAAATAGAGTGTGTGTGTGTGTGTGTGTGTGTGTGTGTGTGTGTGTGTGTGTGTGTGTGTGTGTGTGTGTGTGTGTGTGTGTGTGTGTGTGTGTGTTGCGTGTGTGGTGTGTGTTGTGTGTGTGTGTGTTGTGTGTGTGTGTGTGCACATGTACGTTGGGCGTGTGTAGCAGGAGGGAAGGGGGGGGGGGGCGGAATGAGGAAGAAGTAGGTAAAAGTTTTAACCGAATCTTGATTCTGGAACGTGAAGGGTCCGGACGAGGTTGATGCATGTTCTCCCCTGTGGGAATGCTACAGGCCCTTTCAGTATATAAATAGCTTCCCCAGTGTATGGAAATTCTGTGCTAGAGATCCCCCCCCCCTCTCTCTCTGTCTCTCTCTGTCTCTCTCTCTCTCTCTCTCTCTCTCTCTCTCTCTCTCTCTCTCTCTCTCTCTCTCTCTCTCTAAGAGGAAAACAAAGCATTGATTTAATTGTGTGTAGGGGAGTAAGACAAAATCAGTCGATTAACACGCAAAATAGGTGTTTGTCCTGATCGCTATGTTTATTACTGATATTCATTATGGATAAGTAAATAAAACATTTTTAATAAAGCAGAGCAGTAGTTTTTGGATACACTAGTCATGCTACTCATCATTTTGGTTCGTGGCTATCATTTTTTTAGATTAAGTATGTTCTGATTGGTGACGGGATAGCTCAGTGGTCGGAGCACCACTCGAAGGTTAAGCAGCATGAGCAGGGTTTCCAGTTGGATGGGTGACCGTTTGCATGCCTTGGCTTCAGTACAGTCCCCCCAGTTCACCCAGCTGTAAAATGGGTACCTGCCTCTTTAGGGTCAGGGAAGGTAAAGCAGCGAGGGAGAGGAGATGGGTGCCACCCTCAATATGCTGGCCCCTAGAGAAGTAATGCCTCTCTCCCCTACGACCTTAAAAGGTTATAGGACACCTTTACCTTTACATGTTCCGATTCGCTCCCAAACCTCGTGTGTTGTGGTCCAAGGCTTATGATGTACATTACATTTGTTCATCTCTCTCTCTCTCTCTCTCTCTCTCTCTCTCTCTCTCTCTCTCTCTCTCTCTCTCTCTCTCTCTCTCTTACTGTATGGTTTAGCATTATGATTTTGCATTTGTGCTTAGGGTTATCAAAATGCAGCTAAAAACAAGCCCCCCCACCCCCCACCACCACCTGATTAAAAAAAAGATCCAAACTCCAAAAAGAAAAAACAACAGAGAACCCAACAACAACAACAACAAAGACCAAAACCGTTTATGCTTTAACCACCCATGTATTTTGTTCTCCAATGTTCACACACGAAAAGCACCAGCATAGCAAGAAGGCATGGATTTTCACAGGTGCAAACATAATATGTGACGCTCCACCCCAAAATGAGTGGCTTAGCACATGACCCACTTTTCAGGCTAGGTGCCATTTTAGGCAAGGGAGGGGGGGGGGGGGGGGGGGGGGTTCAGGTTGTCGATTTTGAGATTTCGCTTGGTTTATAAAACTATAGCCATTATTCTTACCTTGTAATGAAATAATCAAGGCATAATTTTGGTTCCTTTTTGCTTTTAAAGATATTTTTAAACTACTCAAACCCTCACTCTGACCACATAATTATTATAATGCTTGTCAATTTCTCATTTTGTCACTTCCTATAGTCTGTCATTTCAATTTGTAATAACTTTTCATAGAATTGTCCGATTTTCAGTGTATTTGTTGGTATTGGATAGACCTGTTTATGGCAGATGGATAACATGTCAATAACCAAAACTTGATCTCTGGTGCAATGCGATTCATTGTCTGGTGGAGCGTCACATATTATGATGGCTGAGGAACAAAACCAGTTAGAAAAAGGGATCATGCTTTCCATACTGGTGGTAGTAGTAGTAGTAATTCAAAAAAGGGAAATAAGGGTTCTTTAAGTGATTCGGGACGTCATAGAAATAGTCGTCTTCGTAATCGAAGATGTTAAGTTGAGTCTTCTTGGGTTTTGTTGTGGTTGTTTCCAGAGTCCCACCACTGCCAGCAGTCGTCGATATCGGTGCACTAGTACTAGTCGTCGATATCGGTGCACTAGTATTAGTCGTCGATATCGGTGCACTAGTACTAGTTGTCGATAACGGTGCACTAGTACTAGTCGTCAATATCGGTGCACTAGTACTAGTCGTCGATAACGGTGCACTAGTGCTCGTCGTCCATATCAGTTCATAAGTATTCCTTGTTGGCATTTCAATATTAGGTGTTGGTGCCTCAGTACTCGTCGTTGGCATTTGAGTACTAGTCGTTGGTGCATCAGTATTCGTCCTTGGCATTTGAGTACTAGTCGTTGGTGCATCAGTATTCGTCCTTGGCATTTGAGTACTAGTCGTCGGTGCATCAGTACTCGTCGTTGGCATTTGAGTACTAGTCGTCGGTGCATCAGTACTCGTCGTTGGCATTTCAGTACTAGTCGTTGGCATTTCAGTACTAGTCGTTGGTGCCTCAGTACTCATCGTTGGCATTTCAGTACTAGTCGTTGGTGCATCAGTACTCATCGTGGGCATTTCAGTACTAGTCGTTGGCATTTCAGTACTAGTCGTTGGCATTTCAGTACTAGTCGTTGGTGCCTCAGTACTCATCGTTGGCATTTCAGTACTAGTCGTTGGTGCATCAGTACTCATCGTGGGCATTTCAGTACTAGTCGTCGGTGCATCAGTACTCGTCGTTGGCATTTCAGTACTAGTCGTCGGTGCATCAGTACTCGTCGTTGGCATTTCAGTACTAGTCGTCGGTGCATCTGTACTCGTCGTTGGCATTTCAGTACTAGTCGTCGGTGCATCAGTACTCGTCGTTGGCATTTCAGTACTAGTCATTGGTGCATCATTACTCGTCGTTAATGATCCAGTAGAATCCGTCATTGGATTACCGTCAGCCACTGAAGCCCCATAAGAAGGAGCGTGTGTTTCGGGTGGAGGGTCGAATAATGTATCATGTGGTACGTTTGCAGCATATGGGTTTTGCCGATGAAAGTCACCAGCATCTGAAAAAGAAAACCCCAAAAAAGAAAAAAATGAAATGAGGCAGGAATCCAGAGGATGAGAAAACTAGCCCAGGCTAAAAGCTGTGTCAGTTATTGATGTCAGCTAATTGCCAAGGCCTACACTAAAATGTTGTTATGTTGTAAAATGAGTTGAGATTGCCTTCAGCCATGACAAGCTCTTAACATAACCACCTGCACTCTCCTTTACAGGAGAAAAAAATCCTCTGAAGTCGGAGTATGGCTGCCTATTTGGCGAGGTACTTGAAAATAGTCATACATGCAATCTTCCATCCGGTGTGCTTCCTATCTCACAGTGATTCCCAGGTGCACGTTCTGGGTGACCCCCAGAGTGTATAGCTGGGGAACGCACAACAGCACAACAACAACAATAGAGGATGAGAAAATACGTGGATGGATAAATATACATAGTTTTGTGGTTAGCTCTAGACACTAAAAGATTCCGGGGTAACACATTTATTCATTTATTTACTAATTCATTTATTTGTCTATTATTTATTCTTTTAATTTTAAGGATAATGGAATAATCACTCACGGGTTTTTCTTTTTTCAACATCCAGTCCCCTTGTGCATGCGGTGTTTGTAAATTTTGTCATCCACTCCCACCCTCACACAATAGATGGCCTACTCTTCCGAAAAGCAGAACATGTTGTTTCGTTTGTTTGAATGTGTTGACAAGGAACTACTCTGTACTCACAATTGTGTTACAGATAAAGGGGAGG
The DNA here is from genome assembly GCA_028751875.1 of Rapana venosa. Taxonomy (NCBI): domain Eukaryota; kingdom Metazoa; phylum Mollusca; class Gastropoda; order Neogastropoda; family Muricidae; genus Rapana; species Rapana venosa. The sequence goes on along the minus strand of CM054153.1, from coordinate 50,730,577 downwards.
GGTACGCAAAGTTCAGGGAAGCCAGGAAAAAAATGTTCCCAAAGTTCCCGTTAAAGATCACTGTCTGTGTGTAGATATCTGTTTTACTACTCTTCTCAGCTGTAAGCGTGGGGACGGGGTAGCTCAGTGGTCAGAGCACTCGCTTTCCCCCAGCCAAGGTTGAGCAGCGTCGAGCGTGGTTACCAATTGGATGGGTGACCGTTTGCGCGCCTTGGCTTCAGTACAGTCCCCCCCCCCCCCCCCCCCCCCCCCCCCCCCCCCCCCCCCCCCCCCCGTCCACCCTGCTGTAAATGGGTACCTGCCTCTTTAGGGTCAGGGAAGGTAAAGCAGCGAGGGAGGCGAAATGGGCGCCGCCCTCAATATGCTGGCCCCCTAGAGATGCTGAGGTCTCTGACGCCTAGCTCCCCTACGACCTTATAGGTTATGGGACACCTTTACCCTTTTTACATTTGTAAATTACATTCAACTGGACTTGAAGAAAGAGCCATATTATATTATATATATATATATATATATATATATTATATTTTATATATATCACACAGAGTGAAAGCATATAGAGAGAGAAAGAGAGAGAGAGAGAGAGCACAGCAAGTATATCAACATTACCATCATCACTTTCATCATCTACATCATCATCAATATCATCTTCATCATCTACACTATCATCATTTTCTTCAACCTGTTCAATTATCATTGACACGATTATCATCTTCAATATCTACATCATGGTCACGACCATCATCTTCATCATTGTTTCCATTTTCGTCTTCAGCATTATACATCATTGTTATCTTTGACATCTTCATCATAGTCACCGTCACCACTGTCACCTTCAATATCTGCACCATCACCTTTAAATTAATAATCCACATCATCAGCACTTTCAGCATCTACATCAACATCACTTTCAACATCTCCATCATCTTCCTGAACATCTACATCATCATTGTCATCCTCAGCAAATAGGTCCTCGTCTTCATCATCTGCATCACCATCACCGTTTTCGCCAACTACATGAACATCACCATCAACCCCCTTATCATTGTCGCCGCCATAATCCTTAACCGCTACATCAACATCTTCAACATCTACATTATCGTCATCACTATCTTTTAACAGCTGCATAAATCATTATCAACATCATTGTCATCTTTGTCAATATCTGTATCATCGTCACGCCACCTTGTAACATATGCATCATCCTTGCTATCATCATGGAGAGAGAGAGAGAGAGAGAGAGAGAGAGAGAGAGAGAGAGAGAGAGGAGATGTGTATCTATTTATTTATTCTTTTATATCGAGGATAATGGAATAAGCACTCATGTGCTTTTTTACATCCAGTCCCCGTGTGTATGCGGTTTTGTAACCTTGTAACATATGCATCATCCTTGCTATCATCATGTTGACAGAGAGAGAGAGAGAGGAGAGAGAGAGAGAGAGAGAGAGAGAGAGAGAGAGAGAGAGGCCCAGTGAATCTCCAATTAGAACTGCCATTAATTTAGTAGAGGCTTGAAGACTTTACTCTTCTTCGTCGTCGTGGAACGCTCAGACAGCAACTATTGCTGTCTGTCATATGAGGGAAAATGCGTCACGCTGCCGTTAAGCGCCTGACAAGTCAGGCCCAGCGCATCCGACTTCAGCATAAGAGAGAATTGTTATTGTTTAAGTCTCTCTAGAAAAAAAAATGAGGCAGAAGAATAGACCAAGAAGGCAGAAAATAGACAAGAAGGGGGTGACAGGAAGAAAAGGAACAATGCAGAAACAAAGAGAGGGATAGAAAAGAGGGAATTTCTAGCACAGAATTTCCAGAAGGTGGGGATGCTGTTGGTGGGGGGGTGGGGGGGGGGGAGGGGGAGTCTGGAAGACAAAACGCCCAACGACCTGTAGTGTTTCTAAGCTGTTTTAGATCTGGGCTATCTACTTGTAAGCTCAAATGTAGACTCCCGTGGATTTTGTTCGTTCGTTTTGTTTTGTAATTATTTTTGTAACTGCCAATAATAAGTTGTAAGCAGTCAGTCCTGGATAGGTATTTCAACATCATCTCTTTTTTCTTTGTAACGTTAATGCGAGCTGCACGAGAGACTATGTTCGTATTGTTTTTACTTGGGGAAAAGTAACCCAGTTTGCAACTTAGGACCTACATACCACACGCGGACCATTACTTCTTGATCGTATTCTATTTCTTCTGTTATTTCGAGGATTATGGAATAAGCACTCGTGTGCGGTTTTTTACATCCAGTCCCTATGTGAATGCAGTTTTGCAAATTTTGCAGATTGTTGGTGCTAGTCCTCTTCCTTAGAACTCATTGTATATTCAGCCAGAACTGACATCACGTTTCAATACATTGCACATTACACTACATATCCTGTAGTCTTCACCGTAAGGGCAGCATGGATTGTGTGATATTCATTCTTCCCCATCCTTCTCCCTCTACTGCCCGCCTCTCTTGGTGCTTCACTTCATGCTCAGATCTGTACAGTCTGGGACGTCTTATGTGTCTTCCTCTGAAGCCATTTTGATAGAGAAACGTGCCTACACCCACTTCAGTCTTCCTCTTCTTCCCATGGTCATGCAAGAAGTCTTCATAAAACTTGATGATTTTCCTGATTCTTTTCTTCACTTTTTCACTGTTGACATTGGGTTTTTCTAACTTTCTTTGTCGAATGCTCAGACAGCCACTGCGAGGGTCAATCTGAAAGTTCTCAGCCACAAAAAGAAGGGTTACACTTACTTGCCTTCCGTTCATGCCGCCAACTTTTCAAAGTACCCTCCCTGAGCTTTGATGCAACGGGCCGTGCACTGGAACCAGCTCTTCCACACCTCAGACCACCTGACTCTTTATCTACACTATCAACAGCCCTCGTGAAGGCTCGGATCGCGTCCTGGGGACTGTCTGTCATAAGGGTCCCCTTCAGCTGCTTCCTGACACGTGGAAAAAAGAAAACTGTATTTTGTTTCCCTATCAGAGTGGCTTTTTTCTACAGACTTTTGCGAGGGACAATTCCCTTGTTGCCATGGGTTCTTTTACGTGCGCTAAGTAATTTTGTGTAACACACAGACCTCGGGTTTATCGTCTCATACAAAAGACCAGCACCCAGATCACCACTCGTGGTCTAATGGATCGGGGAGAAAGTTTGGGGCCCAAACGGGGGTCAAACCACCGCACACTTCCGACGCGGACTTTCCGCTTTCTAGGCAGGCGCGTTACCTCTAGACCACTGATGCACTGTTTAAAAAATAAAATTAGTTGGTTTTTTTTATTGTATTCTTTTATACCGAGGATAATGGAATAAGCGCTTATTTGCTTTTTTTTACATCCAGTACCCGTGTGTATGCGGTTTTGTAAATTCTGTCATCTGTTCCCACCGGCACACAATGACCTACTCTTACAAAAAGCGGAACAGGATTTAACCTGTGCGCAAGATGTTCTGCGTGCGTGCGCACACGGGGCCTCGGTTTATAGTCTCATCCGAAGGACTTTTGGGGAGAGTGGAGTCTACACTGATATTAACTGCAGGGAAAAATATCCCCCTTGAACGGGAATCGAACCCGGGTCGTCAGATTGCCAGCGCAATGTTCTAACCACTAGGCTACCCCGGCCCCCCACTTGTGTCACACTCGGTCCCGATTGTACGACTTACTGGTAGGATAATCGCAGTTGCAGATGTCCACGTTGAACACCAGTCCCCGGGGGCAGTCCCTGTAGTAGTGCGTTCCCGTTGCCCCACCTGAATGTACTTCCCGGGCTTGTCGGGTAGGGCTATGTACTTGCCGAAGTAGTAACAGCTGTTCCCTGAAAAAAGGACAGTGAGGGGGAAGGTGGTGAGAGAGGGATCCATTCGTGATCTGCCGACCCGGGTTCGAATCTCCTTCAAGAGCATTTCTTTCCTGTGGAGTTAACGTCAGTGCCGACCCCATTCTCCTCAAAAGTCCTTGGGATGAGACTATTAATCGAGGCCCCGTGTGCGGAACGCACGCAGAACATCTTGCGCACACGTTAAAACGTGTTCCACTCTTCGTTAGAGTAGGCCATTGTGTGCCGGTGGGAACAGATGGCAGATTTTACAAAACTACATAGGCCTACACACGAGGACTGGATGTAAAAAAAAAAAAGCACATGAGTGCTTATTCCATTATCCTCGAAATTAAAGAATAAAGAAAGAAAGAACGAAAGAACGAAAGGCACAGCACAGGGAAGTTTGCGCTGCAGCTTTTCTTGTGTTGTCTTTCGAGATAATGATACGTATCAGCGTGCCGGTCAGTATTGTAATTGCCCTTCATGGGATGATTAATTAAAGTGTTTTTGACTTGACTTGATTGACCGGGAAGATCAGAACCTCCCTCCTACCCTCAACCCACCCACCTCCCTTAATTCACTGGAGGCTGCTGCCCAGTTTCGAACCCAAGGCTTCATGGACCTCGGGGTGGAAGTGGAATGCTCTATCCACTTGGCTTTAGCGTTCACCAAGCGAAACAGCCCGCGGCCATGTATCTTTGATCCAAGTTATTTTGCAAACTGATTGATAAGGGTTGAAACTGTGTGGCACATTCCATACAGACAGAACACACACGCGCGCGCGCGCGCGCGCACGCATGTACACACACACACACACACTCATGCAACGTACACACACACACGCGCGCACGCACACACACACACACACGCATATACACACACACACACGTCACGCACGCACACACGCACGCTCACTCTCACACACACACACAAACGCGCGCGCGCGCACACACATCACACACACACACACACACCTCTCTCTCACACACAACACACACCACACAACCACTCTCTCACACAATTGCACACACACAAACTCTCTCTCTACTCTCTCTCTCTCACACACACTCTCTCTCTCTCTCTCTCACACACACACACACCCATCTCTCTCTCTCTCTCTCCACCACACACACACACACACACTCTCTCTCTCTCTCTCTCTCTCTCTCTCTCTCCTCACACACACACACATCACACACACACACACACACACACTCACGAACGCACACACACACACACACACATCTCTCTCTCTCTCTCTCTCTCTCTCTCTCTCTCTCTCACACACACACACACACACACCACACACACACACACACACACACACACACACACACACACACACACACACACACACACACCGCACCCTCTCTCTCTCTCTCTCTCTCTCTCTCTCTCTCTCTCTTTCACACACAACACACACACACACACACACACACACACACACACACACACACACACACACACACACACACACACAGAGAAAACCTTACCTGTATCTATTTCAGGATCCGTAACAGGCATTGCAGTGACTGACATTATGCTGGTGTGCAGCATGAGACCTAGAGAGACTAGTTGACATAGCCTCTGAACACACATGATGGATGCCTGTGAAGTCTGCCTGCGACACGCACAAAAACACACACATGCACGCACGCACACACACGCACACATACACACACACGCACGCACATACACACACATGCACGCGCGCGCGCGCGCGCACACACACACACACACACACACACACACACACACACTCTGTTGATCTGTGAAGTTTGGAGCCTTATCTTTTGAAAAAAAACTTTGGAGTTCTGTGTGTGTGCGCGCGCGCGTGTGTGTGTGTGTGCGTGCGTGCGCGCGCGCGCGCGCGCGTGTGTGTTACGCTTTTCTTCTTTTTGCATTTGGTTTGTTTGCATAGTTATTCTTGATTTCAGTTTTGTTTTATTTATATGTTTGTTTGTTTCGGCTGCCTCCTTTCTCTACACATGGTTGAGAGCGTGTTGAACAGGAAAACCAGAACAACAGAGTAAGACATGGCTGATGTTCCAATTAGGGTTGAGTAATGCTCAACAATATAGACAAGACTGTCCTACAGGGAACAGTACAAGGAGGGAGACGAAGAGGCAGACAGAGAAAACGATGGGAAGACAGCATCAGAGAGTGGTAGAGTGGCCTTGAGGGGAACGATTTGCTACGGAAAGCAGAGGACTGCGGGGAGTGGAGGAATCTGGTTGCAAAATCTTCAGTGGTGCGTCCACGGGACTACGGGATAGGTGAAAGGTGAAGGCTCAACAGAAATATGAAGACATCCCAGTATAGATGAGTATACTCAACAGAAATATCACCCCCTGCAGTTTCAATTAGGGGAGTATACTCAACAGAAATATGAAGACATAACAGTATAGTTGAATATGTTCACCAGAAATATCAAGACACCACAGTATAGTTGAATATGCTCAACAGAAATATGAAGACATCACAGTATAGTTGAGTATGCTCAACAGAAATATCAAGACACCACAGTATAGTTGAATATGCTCAACAGAAATATGAAGACATCACAGAGTAGTTGATTATGCTCACCAGAAATATCAAGACATCACAGTGTAGTTGAATATGCTCACCAGAAATATCAAGACATCACAGTGTAGTTGAATATGCTCACTAGAAATATCACGACATCACACTACAGATGAATAGCCTGGTGGTTAGAGTGATGCGCTCATGATCTGCTGACCCATGTTCGAATCTCGTTCAAGAGGATTTTTCCTCAGGAGTTAACATCAGTGCCGACTCCACTCCCCCCAAAAGTCCTTTGAATGAGACTATAAACTGAGGTCCCGTGTGCGAACGCACGCAGAACATCTTGCGCACATGTTAAAACCCGTTCCACTTTTCGGAAGAATAGGCCATTGTGTTCCGGTGGGAATGAATGACAAAGTTCACAAAACTGCATACACACGGGGACTGGTTGTAAAAAGAAACACATGAGTGCTTATTCCATTATCTTCGATATAAAAGAATAAAATAGATAAGTAAATATTCTCAACAGTAATATCAAGACATCACACTACAGATGAATATACTAGAAAAATATCAAGACAGCACAGTATAGTTGAGTATGTTCATCAGAAAATTCAAGATATCACAGCATATGTATAGTTGAATATGCTCATCAGAAATATCATGATATCTCAGAAATAAGTAAATATGCTCAACAGTAATATCAAGACATCACGCTACAGATAGATATACTCAACAGAAATATCAAGACATCACACTACAGATGAATATACTCGAAAAATATCAAGACAGCACAGTATAGTTGAGCATGTTCATCGGAAAATTCAAGATATCACAGCATATGTATAGTTGAATATGCTCATCAGAAATATCATGATATCTCAGAAATAAGTAAATATGCTCAACAGTAATATCAAGACATCACGCTACAGATGAATATACTCAACAGAAATATCAGGATATCTCAGAATAGTTGAGTATGCTCAACAGAAATATCAAGACATCACAGCATAGCTGACTATACTCAACAGAAATATGAAGACATCACACTCAGTTTAGATGAGTATGCTCATCAAAAATATCAAGACATCACAGTATAGTTGAGTATACTCAACAGAAGTATGAAGACATCACACTCAGTACAGTTGAGTATGCTCAACAGAAAATTGAATATGAAGACATCACAGTATATGTATAGTTATATATGCTCAACAGAAATATTAAGACATCACAGTACAGTTGAATATGCTCATTAGAAATTTCAAGACATCGTAGTATAGTTGAATATCACCAGAAATATCAAGACATCGTATTATAGTTGAATATCAACAGAAATTTCAAGACAGCACAGTACAGATGAGTATACTCAACAGAAATTTCAAGACATCGCAGTACAATCATTACTGGTATTCCAATAAAGGTCGAGATTTCTCAACGGAAAGACTAGGGCAAAACAGTAAATCCACGTTTGGGATACCAATTAGAGGTGAGTATGCTCTATAGAAAGAAGAGAGTCAATGTAGTAAGTCATTATTGGGATTCCAGTCAGGTTTGCTCAACAGAAATACTGCGACAAAACTGTAGGCCTCCATACAGCCATGGTCTGGATTCCAATCAATCAGTCGACCATTATACAGCCCCATTGAAAACAGAAGACAATCACTCTAAAACAGGATCGTATTCTGCTGTCCCGGGTTCGAATCTCGTTCAAGAGGATATATTCCTCTGGAGTTAACATCAGTGCCGACTCCACTCCCCCTAAAAGTCCTTCCGACCGAGGTCCCGTGTGCGAACGCACGCACAATATCTTGCGCACACGTTGAAACCTGTTTCCTTTTTCGGAAGAGTAGGCCATTGTATGCCGGTGGGAATGGATGACAAAATTCACATAACTGTATACACGCGCGGACTGGATGTAAGAAAAGAACATGATCGCTTATTCCATTATCCTCGATATAAAATTAAAAAAAATAAATAAAACATCGAAGTAAAAGAAGAACAAGAAGAACAAGAAGAAGAACAACAACAACACGGTTAACAACAAGAAGAACAAAAAGAAGAAGAAAAAAACAAAATACTTTCCCCCAAAAAGAGAAGTTGAAAACACTTACACAGATCAAAGGCAGCAGGAATCCCAAGTGGAAAGCCGACACGAGCAGCAGTAGTAGCAGTGATGCAGCCCTCACTCAATCATTCAGACTGAGATCAGACGATTTCCCTTTTTATATATATACATACATACATATATATATATATATGACTGCAGTGTTGGCTTGTCGTCTCTATCCCTGATGCACCCTGTGAGCTTTTAAATCTGTCACAGAGAGGTGACGCCGAAAGAAGCGACCATCCCATTTGCCTGAGGGGGCTACGCGTCCTGTGATTGCAGCCCTTGGGAAAGAGGAGGAGCGAGGAGGAAGAAAATAACATGGGGGAAATGGGGAAGGATGGGTGAGGTTGGGGTGAGAAGGAAAAGGAGCAGGCGGTTGCGAACAGATTGCTCTATGGTTGATGGCTGGGGATAACGGGGAAAGGGGGGGGGGGGGGGGGGGGGGGGGAGAGCGTGGAGTATGCGGGCAGAGATAAGAAGCTAACGGGGATAGGAAATTAGCGTAAGTTGTGTATGGGTGTGATTTGAATGATTCTTCATTGTCTCCACCCATTCGTCTGTCCCTCCGGTTGTCTGATTCGCAGTCTGTCTGTCTACCTGTCGGGGGAAAAATCGTTTACTCTTACTGCAAAGTAACCCCCAATTATAATTTCTGTGTTTTTATGGTGGGGTTTTTTTGGTGGCTCAGGTGACAACGGGGATCACATCTATGCTGACACTGCATCCAAAAACCAAAACCAAATGAAACATACAACACGTCCATTTTGATTACAAAGTCCAGCGACCACATAGGCCTAATCACAAACTTGTATGAAACTATGAAGAAAAGTCTAGAAGGGAAATTGAGTAAATCACATGCATCCATATATAAATTCTATCCCTTACACAAATTATATTCATTTCCCAAGGAACAGTATAACAATTCTTAACAAAAACCACCTTATTACAAACGCAAACAAATACATATCATCGGTAATTATGCACAGTAAACCAGCCATTTGATCATAGGCTTATACACCTCAGGCCCAAAATTATCATGCAAAAAAAGAACATTCAAATATCGTAAGATCAACCCCCAAAAAACCACTTTCAGACACAACACATGTGAAAATAGGGAGGAACTAAAATTTAGTGAGAGAAAAAAAATGATAGCAAGAGAGAACTCCCACAGAGGTGAACAAGTAAAAGGCAATCAAGGAGAGCGTGTTCATAGCCCAGGTCTCCAAAACGTACACATACTACTACTGACCCTAAAGGAAACTACCCACGTCTCCTCGAGTTGAATGTTGTCCAAAGATGTCGCTAAAAATAGTGTGTAAGAAATGCCTTTAAATAACTCTGCAACTTCTAAATCATTTGTAAAAAAAAAAAACCCAACAAACTCACCTTCAACATCAACAAAATGTGTACGTCTTCAAAGATTCTAAGAAAGCTTCTGACAAGCATACAGTCCAATTGGGAAAAGGAAAACAGACGACAATGTCGACAGTTACGTGATCAGTGTCACAGAATAGCTTCACCGGAGTTTCAAGGGCATTCCAACACAACAGCAGCGCTGTCTAATCTCTTCACCATCTTTGCTTAACAACTCGTGGGTCCCTTCACCTGTCAGCATCACCGATAATTTTTGTTTGTTAGATCAGATTTTCAGTTTTTCCGTTGTGCAACTACGAAATGATGAGATCCTATTCGCAGGCCAAGGAGTACTGAAGTGGAAATCTTTGCCTTTCTAGTGCTATTGTGATGGACGGCATCACTGAGTTCGGTGTTAGTCCCCTGCATCCAGTGACACCGACATGATCCTCCTCCTCCATGTGCTCCAGTCTTGGCTGTACTGCCCTGCTGACTTCATGGATTCTCATGCCACATGATTCGGTGATGTTGCCAACCAGAGAAGCTGCCTTTTTTTGTTCTTATTCCCTCGGTGTCTCGACAGTCTTCATGAGGTTCGTATCTTGGTTTCATGGCCTATATAATTATCTTAAGTTTCCTTTCATTTATCTATACAAGAAGCTTTCTTGTTTGTTCCCTGTTTGTGTAATATGCTTTCATTTGTTCTTTTACATGTCTAACTTAACCCCAAGGAGCCTTCTTAAAATCCACATCAAAGCTGCTTCGATTCTGTTTTGATTGTCTTGTGTCCAGGATTCACAGTCACAAAGCATAAGGGGCCATACTAAGCACTTCGTGGTTAGTGTATTAAAAAATTCGGATCATTCGGAAAGGCAGATACAACTATCAACCTACCCTTCGCCGACAAATTTGGTGAGGACTTTGTTGTTGTTGTCGTTGTTGTTTTAGTTATTGTTGTCGTCGTTGTTGTAGTTAATGTTGTTGTTGTTGCTGATGCTGTTGTTGTTGCTGCTGCT